>OMPB01108510.1:0-10155 GCA_900312615.1 Stylephorus chordatus | reverse complement strand
CTGCAACACAATAACCACTAGTTACTTAATACTGCAACACAATAACCTTACTTAATACTGCAACACAATAACCATTAGTTACTAAATAAATACTGCAACATAATAACCATTAGTTACTAAATAAATACTGCAACACAATAACCACTAGTTACTTAATACTGCAACACAATAACCTTACTTAATACTGCAACACAATAACCATTAGTTACTAAATAAATACTGCAACATAATAACCATTAGTTACTAAATAAATACTGCAACACAATAACCATTAGTTACTAAATAAATACTGCAACACAATAACCATTAGTTACTTAATACTGCAACATAATAACCATTAGTTACTTAATACTGCAACACAATAACCACTAGTTACTTAATACTGCAACACAATAACCATTAGTTACTTCACTTCAGCAAATATTGAAACACTAAATTAATTTTGAAATTTTGAAGTGACATCCTTGGGATCCACTAGATAGATAGATAGATAGATAGATAGATAGATAGATAGATAGATAGATAGATAGATAGATAGATAGATAGATAGATAGATAGATAAAATTACCCCATCGTAAACATCATCCAGTTCTTTGGGGTCCAGGATAAAATCTGGAAAACCAATCATATCGTAGATGGCATCCGCCTGAAAAAACAAACACTTCATATTAACCAAGCATAACATTAACACATAATTAGTTATTATTTGACACAAATGTATAGTTACGGCAACTTTATAGCCATCTAATCGGACACAAAAATATATTAATTAATAAAGAAAAGTACTAAATACTGACACTTCACATCTTAAATTAAGATCAGCCTGTCTGACTGTCTGACCTTGTCTTTAGCAGCCTGTCTGTCTGACTGTCTATCTGACCTTATCTTTAGCAGCCGGTCTGTCTGACTGTCTGACCTTGTGTTTAGCAGCCTGTCTGTCTGCCTGACTGTCTGTCTGCCCTTGTCTTTAGCAGCCTGTCTATCTGACTGTCTATCTGCCCTTGTCTTTAGCAGCCTGTCTATCTGACTGTCTGTCTGGCCTTATCTTTAGCAGCCTATCTGTCTGACTGTCTGTCTGACCTTGTCTTTAGCAGCCTGTCTTGTGTCAGGGTCCATCCAGCTGAGCTGGTCCAGAGCTTGTTTGAATGCAGACCGGATCTCATTTATCATCTGTTCCGCCTGCGAGAGACAAGCAGAGAGTCAGATAGACAGGTGTTAGGGGGACAGACAGACAGGCAGCAGACACATGGTGAGACACAGATAGAGAGGCAGCAGAGAGACAGACAGGCAGGTAGCAGACAGGAAGACAGCAGACATGCCAGCAGAGAGAGAGAGAGAGAGAGACATGTAGAGAGGGTTAAGACAGGAATTGGGATTGGCCCTTCATCTTTGCCACATATATCTAGCAACATTTGTGATTATATGATAACTATTATATCTAACATAACTAGCAAAACTAGTATATAGTAGGCTATACATAGACTCATCATAATGAGTTTATCCAACATAACTAGTGTATACCATGGCCATATTAATGCAATGTTAACTGCAGCATCAACATTTGATGAAAACATGAAATCAACTAAAATGAACCTGGATACTGAAAACGTCAACAGTATACATACTATTCCCTTGCTCTTTTTGTCAAAGGTTGCCTTGACGAAGAGTGCTCCCAAAGCGTAGCCCATGGTGTCGTCAGTGTTCCCGATGCAGGTCTGCCAGCGTGGAGTACAGGACTGGAACAGAGAAACAACAGAGCCGCTAGCTAGCGCTACATACAGTTCACTCTCTATGGCATGTGAGCAGAACACAGCAGTGTTGTTCACCAAACTATAGCTAGAAAATGAAACAAGCATGAACATAAAGAGGCTACAATTACTGAATAAACATATTAAATTCTATACAATCATCTTTGCAGGTAATCAAAAATGAAAATAGAACAGAATAATGCTTTTCTGTTTCATCTCAAGTAAGAGTACGAGTACCAAATTATTCAGTCAAATTATTCTCAGTGAATAAGTTGATGCCTGACGCTACATACTAGTTAAATCATATTATGCTCATCATGCTAGTCAGACCTTCTTGGTTCCATAAAGACTCTCCAGCAGTTTGTCCAGAGCATTCTCAAAGCGCTGGTCCAGGCTGGCCACTCCCTTTTGGACCAAGGTCCAGATCATGTAGTTATTCAGGAGACTGAACACACAGACAAACAGACAGACAGACAGACATAGAGATGGAGAGGTTTGATAGGTTTGAAAGTGTGTGTGTATGCGTGTGTGTGTGTGTATGTGTGTGTGTGTGTACCTGGGGTCAGTTGTGTTGATGAGCTCAGAGACCTGGATGAGGTATTCCCGAGCGTACAGGACCACAGGCTCGCTGTCGTTCAGCTCCAGGGGAGAGAGAGACGAGGACAGAAGGTCCAGCCAGTTCACAGCTGGAGCCAGAACCTGGACACCAGAATCAGAACCAGTGTTGCTATTATTATATAACACCAGAACCACTGTCCTACTTATCCAACCCTTGAAACACTGTCCTACTTATCTAACCCTTGAAACACTGTCCTACTTATCTAACCCTTGAAACACTGTCCTACTTATCTAACCCTTGAAACACTGTCCTACTTATCCAACCCTTGAAACACTGTCCTGTATATCTAACCTTTGAACCACAGGGATCTGATGAAACCAGAATTTGATAAGAGCCTCTCAGGAGGCAGAGCATCTGTCCCCTGACCTCTAGGCCCTAACCTCTAACCCATAACCTCTAGGCCCTAATCCCTGACCTCTAACATCTAGGCCCTAACCTCTAACATCTAACCCCTAACCTCTAGGCCAGGAGTATTCAATTAAAAGTCACTGAGGTCCACTACAAAAATTTCCTCCAAATAGAAGGTCCGAACCGAAGTCCAGCTTGTGTCTTATTACTATGTTCACATTTTCATATGGTTTCAATAATATTTATTGTCACTTTTAACAGAGTGCACTTACAGTATAGTAAACAGCTAGCAGTTTTACCATAAAAAAGCATTCCCAGTCAAATAAATGTAAGGCCTTTATTTCAGATTAAAGAAAACAGAAACCTCAGAATAAAATAAATTAAGTGCAAACAGAGCCTAATAACCCCCTTTTCTTTTAAATTAAAGAGGTCACAGCCATCAAGCTGTGCCAGTACATCATCTGCTAATATTTCTGATTTTCTGGTTGCTGTTGAAGCTGACATGGGGATTTGTTTGATTTTTTCACACATCTCGACTTTTTGTTTTCCTTCAAATAATGTCTGGGCAACCACGTTTAAGGACTCCTTCACAACTGTCCCATCACTAAATGTTTTATTTTTTTTTATGTTGCCCCAAAATCCACAATACCTTTAGTGAACATTCGTTTGCACGTTGCTGGGCTGTAAATGTGTGCGTGATGAGTCGAGTAGACCTGTCATATTGGGCTCGGAGTTCGGTTATTTTGCGTTTTCTCAGATCGGACTTCAGGGGATAACTTTGCTCAAAAGAGCTGTGCCTTGTTTCGTAGTGGCGCTTCACGTTGCCACTTTTAATTAATGCAACGTTTTCGGAACATATCATGAGGCACACTGGTTTTGAACTGTCTGCTGGAAGAATGAACATACATTTCTCCATCCATTCATCTTTAAAACAACGGTTTTCCGCATCAACCTTCCTCATTTTTGAGCAAGCCATGCTCTCAGCACTGTCTCTTCCTCTCTGCTCTGGTGCGCTGGCCGCGCAGGGTAAACAAAAGGTTTGATTGGCTCAACTGAGTGACGCTATTGCCATATTAACTGGAGTAGCAGCGCCCGCGACCGTCGGAAAAATGCTTCATGAAAATTTTCTATTCTTGTGAATTTATCAGAGATTGGTTATGGGTCCGGTCAGAACCATCACTCGGTCCGAATCCGGACCGAGGTCCGCCATTTGGTGATGCCTGGTTTAGAGGCACTTTTCCACTTCACGGTCCCGGCTCGACTCGACTTTGTCGGTTTTCCATTGCGCAAAAGTAGTACCTGGTACCTGGTACTACTTTTTTGGTATCGCCTCCGTCAAGGATCTAAGCGAGCCGAGGTGATACCAAAAGGTGACATGAAAACGATGCAGACTACTGATTGGTTGGAGAGAATCGTCACTGGACTGCATCGCTGCACGACACAGGATGCCCTGCACATGATAGTGTACATTATACACTATATACGGCCATAGACTGGCGAGCAATGGGAGGGAGGGCGTATGTGTTTGCATGTGGACATTGTTCTATTTCTGTATATAGTTTGCTTTTTTATTTGTTTCTTTAAATAACTTGTTACACATGCGTTTTCATCATTGTTTCCATCCCCTCGATATCCTCCATTGTTCCTGTGTGTGTTGTGTTGAAGATGACGTCGCTATGACGAACAGCTACATTGAGCGGGTACTAAAATCTGTAGTGGAAAAGTGACCGGCTTTTGGTACTTGTTACCAAAAGCGAGTAGAGTCGAGTTGAGCTGGTACCATGTAGTGGAAAAGAGCCTAAATTGTGCAGAATGTGTGTACACTGTACACCATGTATCATTTGCCTTAAATAGTTTATGTATCGAACCTCAAAATTAAAACTTTGAAAATATGTGTTTTGTAACGTGTGTGTGTGTGTGTGTGTGTCCACCAGATGCTGGTGGAAGCCAGTGCGAAGCGGGTGGTTAACTTGGCCTCCCAGTGGGAGAAGCATCGAGGTCCACTCATCGATGAACACCGGAGACTCAAAGAACTCTGCACAAACCAGGACGTAAGCAGTGTGGAGACGTCTTGTTTATGCTCCGATTACGTTCATTTTAAATTGGACTAAATGCTCTCTTCCTTTTATTCTTCCTTCACCGCAGATGGAGTCATCCAGGAAGCTGTCAGAGATCAAGGAACTGCACGACAAGATCCGAGAGTCTGCAGAGGGGGCCAAGAAGAAGGAAGCTTTATACAAACAACTGGTAAGTGTTTTGTGGTCTGATTCATAGAACGCTAGGTTAAGATATGATCTCCTATGTAATGACATTAATTTCTTTATGAACCATGACTCGTAACTTAATTTAATCGCATCGTTGTTCCCGCACATGTGCATTTGGGAGATCTGTTGCAAACAAACCAAGTTTTCCGTGAACCCGTTTTTACACCGTGTGACAAACTACGCACTGGAAAAGTGTGTGGCGCTGTGGCCACAGTGAACGGCCACTGTGTTTAGCCAAGCTCCACGTAGTACTCTCAGCCATTTACTACTACTACAGTAGGAAGCGCGGCTGGGTCTCTTCTGAGCGCTGGTTCACCTCCACTTTCAGATCTCGGAGCTGGAGAACCTTCCCAAAGACGTGTCGCGGTCGGCCTACACGCTGAGGATCCTCGAGATCGTCGGAAACATCAAGAAGCAAAAAGAGGAGATCACGAAGGTATTTCGAAGACGGAAACCATTTGGTAAATGCGCCGCTAGCGTTCACGTCAAGGCGGTGTTCTGTTACCGAACCATTGGAACGAGTCAAAGAAGATTGACGTAGTTTATAAATAATGCTGATCACCATCCGTGCTGAAATCCCTGCCTTTTGAAAATCATCAGTGTCAATCAAAAGCCCATTTGAAACATGGTATTGAGTCCTTAAATGCCCGTTCAGAACCAGCCATACCTTTTAACTTATTCTTTCACAATTATACTGTTACGAAAACATCTTTTATTGGATGTTACAAGGACATAACTTCAAATTGTCTGGTGCCCACCCCTCACCCAATCTACTGTCAGGCAAAGTGAAATCTGTTGTTTTGTAACTGGCACCTGAGGTTAGACGTACCTTATTTGAGGATGAGGCTATTTTGGATTTCGTTCTAAACATAGAATTGAAAGATATATTTTCTTTTTCACATCATTGTAGCTATTCCCATGGCGACACATGCATCTTCTCCGTAGTAAACAGGCCCTTTATTCACCTAATATAGTTTCATTGTCGTTCTCCACGGATAAACTGGACGGATGTCTGTGAATAAAGAATGGTTCAAATGTTCTCCGTCTTCCAATACATCTCGTTGGTGTTCACATTTGTGTTTGTTTATTTAACTAACTGGATTTTGGCGAGCGAATAATAGAATTTCTTTGTGGCTGAGAACACAGCAGGCGGTGCACATTTCTTATGCTTTATTCCTTGTATTCATGATTTCATGTAATTAAATTGATGCCACGACGCCTTTTATTACGTGCTCTTGTTTGTTTTCTTGGTCCTCCATATTACAAACGGTCTTCTTTAAGGCGTTTCAAAAAATCTTTTCATTTCAGTCGTCGGGGCACTTTTGTTCTCGTCAGTTGACCGAATAAGAAGCGTCAATCATTACACAACCCCGGTTACCTGTTGTCGATAGATAATTGTTGAGTGGCGAGTTGATATTTTGACAGCATTTAACTACATGGTGTTGCAATCATATTTAGCCGTAGTTGCATCTTTGCATTGACGTAATCTTATCGCTCTTAGTTTATTAGGAAAGCCTTTATAAACATTGTGAATGCCAATATATTGAACTGTTTTGCTTACATTACTCATAGATTTTGTCGGACACCAAGGAGTTGCAGAAAGAGATCAATAACCTGACCGGGAAGCTGGACAGGACGTTCGCTGTAACCGATGAAGTGGTCTTCAAGGTAAAAGTCCCTTTAACTCCCTGTGTTTCTACAAAGGTGAAAGCTGTTTAGCTCACTGAAGTGCCTTTACTCACTGTGTTTCTACAAAGGTGAAAGCTTTAGCTCATTAAAGTGCATTTACTCCCTGTATTTCACACTCTTCTTCTATTTGAGTTGAAAGACTTGAGGGGAGACATTGAGGACGGCCAGGGAGAAGTGTAAGCACTAAGCAGCTTGTACAGTTTAGTACGTACTGATCACAACTGGTTTGATATGTGAACAATAGCGCGCAACATTGTCGCTTTTGTCCGTAGATCCATGTCCAAAATCAACACACTAAGCCGCCCCCATGCGTGTGGGATTAAACCAGGCAAGCTGTCTGGCTAGCTAGAGGAGCCTAGTGGCGCCGTCCATTGTCTACTTGAGTTCAGTTGCGGTTTCCATGACAACAACCTGCCTTACATTTGCAACTGCGTTCCAAATGTGGTCAGGGATACATATGTAACACTATGCTAATGATGTGGTGTTGCATTGCTCTGACCACCTCAGAATGTGGTTTGGTTGAGAAGATGACGAATGCCTTAGGGTGCCCTCAGATTCATGGGTCTACGCCTTAAAGGGCTGGCCCCACAGGATCAGATAAAGATAAAGATAACGATAAAGATAAAGATTTATCGTTGGCGAGCATCCCCACTGAATCAGATAAATCGTTGACTACATAGAACTGGAATACATGTATTCTACCCACACGTCTTTCAGCTTCCTCGCGTCTTTGAACAGACGTTTGCTCTTGTCATATAAAACTGTGGAGGGGGCGTCGCCAATGGGTCCCGATGCCATTCGGCGAACGCAGCTTTTCATTTATTATGGACGTTAATTTAATCTTGGACATTCAGTTATATTATATATAAATTCTGTCGGCATGTGCATCGGAAACTGCTATGGCTTGAACCATTCATCTGTGTTTGCCTCTCCGTTAAGTTCAACCACGTCTTGAATCTTTTGGAGGTTCAAATTATAGTAGGCTGTACGAGTGCAGGTGCAGGCAGAGAAACGACGGAGATTTATTCCTCTTTGAAGAGCCAAGTAGCACTCCTTTTATTTACGAGAATAATAACCACAGACCTGTCGCACAGGAAAATACGTAACAGCACGTATGCATTATCGGTAATAAGGAACAAACTATTGTAAACAGTGGCGAGATCGCCGTGAATTATAACAGTACTTAATAAGTGTCCTGTGTGTGTATATCCACCACAAGGCTAAATCGAATGCATTCTGATTGGTTAAACAAAGTTTATCGTTGGAGAATATCGCTCTTGGTTTGATCTGATCATTTTCTGTCTGTATCGTTCTGGATATCTTCATCTTTATCTTTGGCAGTGGGGACGCTGCCATCCAGATGAATACAGAACGATATTTATTTATCTTTATCGTTATCTTTATCTGATCCTGTGGGGCCAGCCCTTTAATCAGTTTTTTCATCGGACTGGGATGTGACATTTACTCCCTCCGTACTTCCCCTGCTTTTTTCCTTTCATAGCCCCCTAGCAGGAAATGGATGTTTGGGCGTTATACAAAGCTGATCAGAGAGTAATGGAGTATGAAGAACTACCCTTCCCCCTCAACCTTCCCCTGTGATAAGTGGAGGAGTGATAGGAATCAAGGGCGAGAAAAAGAGAGAGAGAGACAGACGGTTAAGGTTTAGTGGGTTTGGAAGAAAACCAAGATGGTTGAAGAAAAACTAAGAGGAGGAAAGCGTGGACAAGAAAGCGTTTTCACAGAGTCCATGCTAATAACCATAGGGGGGATATAGCTCAGTGTTGTTGGGAATGGTTCACATACACAGTAATAAGACATGATTAAACTCCATGCAGAAACACTGACAGAACACAGCACAGAAAGCTGAAATACAAACTACTACACTCACACAGGGTAATGAAGGGGGATGAACAATGGGTATTGTGCGTAGAGAGAGAGAGAGAGAGACATAAGAAGAGAATGAAAGAGCGAGAGAGAGAGAGTATGAAGACGAATGGAGAATGTGAGTCAGATAGAGAGAAAGATGGATTCTGTGGTTGATGGAGGGGTGGGGAGAACTCCTCACGTCAGTTTTCTTTATCAATGCTTGAAAAAGCAGAGGGATGAGGTATCTTAATGAGTGTAGACACAGCTGGTTAAAGCTACTCCCTAACTCCAGGTGTGTGTGTGTGTGTGTGTGTGTGTGTGTGCACGTGCGTGCGTGGGACCGTTCTTATCCCTCATCGCTTTGCCTTTTTTTTAAGGTAACAGAATACTACAGTGTTTTGTGTGTGTGTGTGTGTGTGTGTGTGTGTGTGTGTGGGTGTCTGGTAAGGGACCGCTGCTGGGAGACACTAACTAATGGGTTGCACAAGGTCCCGTTCTCAACCCCTCGCCTTCATCTTAACCTCTGCTCTGTCCCTCTGAGGCCCATACATGTGTTTCAAGCCAGACAAATAGAGAGATAGATGAAAATAGATGGATAGAGAGAGAGAGCGCTTGTGTTTACGAGGAGGTCAGAAAGAGTCAGAAACTGAAAAAATGGATGGTGAGAAACAAGCGAAAGAAGATCTGAGACTCCATATACCTGAGTCACTTGTCCCACAGATGTTCCCAGTTCTTGGAATATTGAATTCTTCCTTAACGTGTCAGTTTTCATACATATTTATCTAAGTAGGGTGCATTTAACGGGCGCCACATCTAATGGACTGCTCTCTGTGTGTCTCTCGCTTTTTGTGCCCTCAGCTTGGCAAGCTTGGCTGCATCGAGTTAAAACACTTCCTCCAAATGTTTATGAAAGCACTCAGCTTTCGACTTTATGGACTCTAATATACTGCTATTATCCTCAGCCTTTGGACTTGTTCATTATTGGAAAACCCTCCGAATATATACACCCATTAGGACTGGGCCCAGGGATCGTTTACCACAGTGGCCCATCTGTTAGAGTTCTTAGCACATTGTCTCATAAATCTTATAAAACATTTAAATGAGATGGAGATGAAGATATGTTACTCTAAGACAAACAAAGGAGGGCAGGAGAGAGAGAGAGAGATCAAGAGAGAGAGAGAGGACAACTGTGGGAGTAGAAGAGCTGGTGATGAGGGCATATTTCTCTCCCTGTCAGTACCCACACGTGCACACACATTGCGGAGGATTGATGGGCGGTTGAGGGCAGTCGTAGATAAAGTCATCTGTTTGCTTGACCTTTTGTTCAACCATAGAGGAAAGGAACGTGGAGTGTTGTGGTGTGTGTGTATGTATGTATGTGCATGCATGTTTGCGTGCACGCTCCTACGATCATGGCTGTCCCTATACTGTTGAAGAGGGCAGAGGTTTCCAGTGACATTTGATGTGTGCTTCCTGCTTTACTTAGTGCTGTTGTGTTTCATGCTGGGTTTGAGCCCACCACGCTCAAGTCACCCTCTTTTGTCCTGTGTGTGTGTGTGTGTGTGTGTGTGTGTGTGTGTGTGTGTGTGTGTGTGTGTGTGTGTGTGTGTGTGTGTGTGCA
>OMPB01107929.1:0-13593 GCA_900312615.1 Stylephorus chordatus | reverse complement strand
CATTTAAAAAAAATAATACATCCACAGAGCTTTTAGAAAGGTGCGACATAAATATATTGCTTTTCCCCACCAAAAACGATTGATTATGAATTTATCATTTTAAAAATTTTGTCGGGCCCGAAATGAATGTTTTGTTTATCTCTGTCTGAGGTTTGGTTCCCTCTAACAAGGCTCGTGAGCCAATAGTATTACGACGTTGGTATCACGCGGTATCTCTGCGTCACGAGTCTCCGAGGTTGCCAGTCAGTGTGGAAAAAATGGCTGAGTTCTGTGGTAAGCGCCCGCACAAAGTAACCTAAATCTATAGATAATGCATAGCTACATGTTGCAAAATGTATTCATTACTCTACCATGAAAGATTCATCACTTGACATGACTGAGTCTCACTCCACTCAAACACGAAATATGCGGGTTGTGCAACGAACTGGCAACCAATTGAGGACGTGTGTGCTTCGAGCAATGTTATCTATAGCACCTTTAATCGTGTTGTCGGAATAATCTGAAAAACGAGTTCTCGGAAAATTTACGTGAAAAAAAAGCCCCCTTTTTATTTTATTTATTTATTTTGTATTCTTTTTTAAACAATTATCATTTATAAATCCAAAAATGTTACACATACCTTACAAATTACATGTGGACAAAAATTGATATGCAATACGCAAATTAATAAAAAGTTTCTTTATCAACCATTTAATTTTGTCCGCCATGTTTCTCCGTATATGACGTCACAAGTCGGCAAATCATGTACCAAAATCTTCGCAGACTTTCTGAGTTGCTGTTCCGAATAAGGGAGCGTTCACGTGAATTTTATCTGGAATTAACATAGGCCTAATAGGTGGTCAATGACAGTGGTAGAGGCTTATTCATCATTCTCATAGTCAGCCAGATTTTTTGCCTTGTTGATGCATATGGTTGCCCAGGTGTGTGTCAGATAGGCTACATCATAGACACCACCATAGGTGGAGCCACTTTGAAGAAGGAGCTTGTAAACCGTCTCCACACATTTGGTATTCCCTTAGAGAAATCCCTCTGCACAAATGGGGACATACTGTATGTAATCACATGGCGGATCTTGGCAAGATCTTCAAAATGGTGACCCATGTTGACAAGAGAGTGTGGTTGTCTACCAAGTAGAACGGTCAGTGGCTCGGTGTTTTCTCACTAAACATTTAGGCCTTGTCCCAATACCCACCCTTGCGGACTTTGTCTGCACGTCCCCGCTGGGGCCTTCGAGGGTTTAGGGTGTCCCGTTTCTAATTTTGCGATTGCAAGGGGTGCTCAACAGCGCCACCTATGAGCCCTTGCACCCGGACTTTGCTGAAGTGAATAGACCACAATTCTTTGCATTGTTGTGACGTTTGACACGAACTTGACCCTTGAACTTGAACCATATAATCAGCTGTTTTCCTTAATTGTGCATGAACGAGACGATGGCGAAGAAAGTGATATTCAAGTGTAAGCGAAAACCAATTAAATCATGCATTTTCATCACCTCTGATACATAAAACATATATATTATGTTTTATGTATGTTTTATGTATAATATAATATGTATGTATTATGCTTATGCTTAAGAAATGAGTCACGCAATTTTTTCTGTAAGTTCGCATTTTATTGTTTAAACAGGGACTGACGAGATGACCTATAAATCACTTTAAGGCATTTAAACAGCAGCAGCGCAAAGTTAGCTGCGACAGGAAACATGGCGATGCGTGTGTATGTAACTACAGCAACCGAATTATGTCATGCAAGGGTGTCCCACCCTTGTGCGCTTCCGCACAGTGCGCACCGGCCAGTGCACTTGCGCCACTCTGGAAATACCAAAGTGCGAACTTTAAGGAAGGGCTTAGGCCTTCGGCTTCGGATTGGGACAGGGCCAAAGAGAGAGAGGAGAGAAAGAGAAAGAGAGAGGGGGAGAGAGGGAAAGAGAGGGAGGGAGAGAGAGTTTACCGGTATATGTTTGTTCTGTGTAGCACAAAATAAAGTCTGAGAAAAACTACCTTGAAAATACATTACATGGGTGTAAATTTTGTACTCTGAAGTATGAAAAAATTTGGACAATCGTGCTACAGAGTACAAATCCAATAGATACATTTTCGGGACTGTATGAAAATGCGTGATACTGGGTTGGGGAGGAAAGAAAGATGGAGGGAGATATAGGCACCGGCCAAGAGAGAATTACCAGCCGTTTAGACCCTGCCCATAAAACATGAAGCTGGAATTAAAAGGCACATTTTCAGTGGACAGCTTTGGAGATTAGAGCTGCTTTTTTTTTTCTCAGCTATACATTCTTTAATTAATTAGAATCTGACCCAAAGTGGGAAAGGCAGGAATAGGGGATTAAACAGGGCACACGGTTTCTGGCCAGGCGTTCCTTATTTCCCATTTTGACTTATGACTTACTTGTCATATACTTATCTAATCCCAGACTTTGAAATTGAAGATACTCTCTAAACCAGAGCTTCAAGTAATGTGTGTTCTACATACTTATTTAGCAACTTCTTCAAGTGCTCATTGGCAAGGGAAGGTTTATGTCATCTCTTTCACTCACTTTCTTTTCACATACATCAAGTCTGGCGCTTCAATCTGTCCTGGGTTTTAAAGTCATTATGCAACATTTATCAAGACTTAGACTCTATGCACTACTAAGCAATTAAATATATATATTGCTTGGTATGTGCACAACTGAAGGTCAGTCAGCTATGGAGTGAGTGGAAGGATTGGCAAATCTTGCATTTTTAAATTTGAAGAATTAAATATTGTGTAGTGTTGGAACAAGGTCATGAGGGGAATACAAGTTCAAATAGATTGGGTACCTCTTTGTTACCATCTTGTATGTCTAGTCAAAAATATTAAAATAAAAAAGGTCCTTGGAAAGCCCAGAATGATTCTTTGTTTTATTTTCAGCAAGTACAGTATATGCTGTTTTCAACTAGATCCAAAACACTAGGGTTTTGAAGGAGGGTTAATACGGTTTCATCATTTGTTATCGTGGTTCATATTCAAAAGGCTCAGAATTAACAAAACAAACTTAATTTAAAAATAGACAATTTAGGCTATGTCCCTTGGTCAAGCATTGTCAAAGGAAACCAAAAAAAAAAAAAAAACACAGAATTACAGAATATTAAATTCCCTGCTCAGATGTATTCTTATGGGTATTCAAATGCGTCCAAAATCTATATATCTATCTCTTCAGGCTAACACTACTCAAACCTGTCTCTGGAGAGCTCTGGGCATACAGAATCTGGCAGCTGTCAAAGTCAAACATGAGCATTGTCTGTTGGTAAAATCAACTATTCCATCAGGCACTTGCCATTGGGAGGTTAAGAACCCATAGGAATGCAATACATTTCATAAAATCATATAACAGCAGTCAGCAGGAGAGATTGGCAAATTTAGAATGTGTTCCTAAAGAATGGTAGAATGGTAACATTCTTTCCTCTTTTTGAGCAAGTTTTCATCCCACAGTGGCGATAGCTGATAATTGCCTCTGACAGTTTGAGAGTGTCAGTGTATGTCCATTGCAGCTGGCTTGGTTGGTGAAGGGTTGCTTTGGTGTAAGATAGAGGAATGCACATGTTAAATCACATATATGTTTTTAAAGGTGTGGGTTGTAAGATAAGCCCCCCCGGGTGCTGTACTCCACTTGGGGCTGATTGCAACTCAAGGTAGGGCAGAAGAAAGCTTTGACAAGAGGTCAGCTTAAAATGTAAAGAGAGCAGCTAAAATGAAAAACGTTTTTTTTTTTTTTTTTTTAATCAGAAAATGGAGTGGGAATTGATGTTTTAGTCCATAAATCCTCCTCCTGGCCACTCATTCAAGCTGTTGTGAACAGTTATCTGGTGAGTCCCTTCCAGACTATTGGGTATCAGTTGTTTTGGCCCATCAAAATGTAACTATCAATCCAAACAGTTTGCATATTGGGAAGGGCCAAGATAGATGTGTTGTGTAGGTGAAAAACGAATAACATCAATATGAAAATAAAAATAAAGAAAGCTTTAGTTTAATGTTCATTGAGTGTCATGATTACACCGATCTCAAATGATTTCTTGTTTTGTCCTTTTTTTCCTTTTCAGCCTCAAGGTTTAGTTTAGATGTAGAACCTGGAAGTGCTGCTGCACAATAAATAAGATGAGCTGCACCTCATACAGTACCATGGACGTTAGTTTCCAATGCATTGAAAGATCAATTAACTATCTTTGGAATTGTTTTATATTGTTAGCATATTTATTTTAATATAATCGGGACCCCCTCGAAAACGAGATGAGTTCATCTCAAGGGGTTATCCTAATAAAATAAATGTCAATAATAATATTTGATTGTATACTTATTTGAGTGTGAAATACACATTCACTTTCACAGTCTCTTAGGAAGCTTGAAAAAGACACTGCTGCAATGGGTTGGATACAGCACACATCTGCAGAACTCTGACCAAAGCTCAAATGAGAATATTAATATACTATAGGCATTGGATATCAACATATGAGCCTATATGTAAAACATTTTTTAAATAATGCATGAACACAGTTCCATACATTATATTGAATAAAGTATTGCAGGTGATATAATGGTCAATGAAGACCTATATGAAACATCTCCACTACCTGTAGCTGATTAGAGTGAAACCTATTAAGGGCTTATTTAATATGCATCAATCACCTCTTTCTTCCCATTCATTGCCAAGACAATTATGCACATTTTCATTTGTTTCACATTTATCATGGAGTCATCTCTATATTAAGTATTAAAGGATCATTCTCATGCGTTGTTTTAATTAAAAGATCATGGTCAACATTGAAAGATGAATTGGCTACAGATGTAAATTGACTGCATACCTTGAATAACACGATGGCTGAATTGATGCGTTGGTAGTCCTGTGCTCAAATAGCTTACTGTCAATTAGTAAGTGAAATTCTTCTGGCTGACAATATCCTTTTATTTGTGTTGATTTACATACAAAGTTTGTCTCACTCCTACACATGGGAGAGAGAGAGAGAGACATTAGATTAAGGAAAAAGGTTTAAATCTGAGAAGTCAAGACAATCAGCTCCTAGGTCTCAGAGGTTATACATCCGAGAAAAACCCTTTTTCTATAGCAACCGGCAGTCCTAAAAGAAAGTGTGTGAGGGAAGTGTGTGCTGACTTCTTCATTAAACAAGAAATTAAGTTATGCATCTATCTACTCGCCTCCCACATATTTGCCCAGCTCAACTAAGCTGCCACTCATCAACTCCAGCTTTGAAAGCAAAAACAAAAACAAAACAAAAGAACGCATTATTATTATTATTTATTATTATTTTTACTCTTGGGGTGTGAAAAGGTTAAATACACAGCTGTTAAATTGCACAAAATTATCATTATATGCATACCTTCTCAATTTAAGCAAAGTACAGTTGCATTGAATCTGATCACCAGGAAGAGAAACTAAACTCAGTTACCTCTGTGTGCATACAAAAACTTCCCCTTGTGCGGCTGATGAGTTGCAAATACATGAGTTGTGGTCAACATCAATGTGATGAGGACCAAAAATGGCAGCTAATAGCCCAAGGCTCCCTCTCCCATTTTACTTTGTTACATGAACTTTGTCTGGTAACAGAACATTGCTGGGAAATGTCATCTGTTCTGGACACCTTGGCCATGTCTTGGCCATAGCATTCTGACAATGGCTTTCTATTTCAGGGACATCGGGCATCACTTCGAGTGGCTTTTCAATAAACCACCATGCTCTTTCTTCCAGCAAAAGCATTGTCCTTTCCTGTTTCTTTGATAGCGCTGTCAGTCATTCAGCCAGGTGAACAGGTTTGAGACACATTTCTATATGCCGCTCCCTTAGGGGTCAAAGAAGAGAATCATGCAGGTGGAAAAGTATGGCATACTTGTTTGGAAAATGGAATCAGCTACAAATTATTTGGCCCGCCTCAGAAGCACACAGTCTGTCTTTCCTCACATCATCAGACATTATTGGCATTTCACTGAAAACAAGCCTGCTATACTCACGGCGTTTGGTTTTATTTTTAAATCTGATTACATCTCCTGACATTAAGATATAATGATTTACTGCCTTTCATGATAAAAGTGTATTTTTTATTCTGGATCCAAAGGTACACGCAGTGTTTCTATCATCATAAAATAATTTCTGGGATTGTTGATATTGTTACGAGGTTGAAATGTTATCTTATGATTTAAGATTCAGCACTGGTAATCTAAATAGACTGATGAGCCCTCTCTCTAGGTCGTCCTTGGACTAGCCCACCGGCGGCGTTTCCAGTCGCCTCGATCCTCCATGCCTCTGGCTAGCTTGCCAGTACTTTCCATTCCTCTTGTCTTTCTTCAGTACGTCCACATACATTGGCGTGGGACACCCCCGTGATCGATGCCCACGTGTTGGCTCCCATAGCACCAGTTTATTGGCTGGGAGTTCCCGGTGTTTCTGCCAGTGACCAGCCTGCCTCATTCTCCTGACTGCTATTTTCTCACTCACCCTTGGTAGCCCCCCATACAGATGCGTGTTGGTAACATGCTCGTGTTGGTGGATATTTAGCAGTGCATGAAGGATTCTGGTGTAGCACCCATCCAGGGACTTCTGCAGGAAGTCGAGGGTTGATGACTTCTGCAGGAAGTCCCTGGATGGATTTCCACACACTGGCCATGCCGTTCAGAGCCTTCCCTGCAAGCGCCTTCCTCACTTTAAGGTCCTGCTAAGATGAGTTGATCGGATGAGCCTAGGTATGTGAAGTCATTGACTTCTTTCAGAGCAGTGCCTCCTGTTTTCATTAGAGGTGGATGCTCCGGGAGGATGTTGTAGGTGATAACCTCGGTTTTCTTGGCATTTAGCCCAAGACCAACCTTGGCACACTATGTCTTTACTCTGGTCAAGAACCCCTGTGCCTGCTCCACACGGTCAGGTAGCTACAACAGGGAGTCGTCTCGACCTCCTAGGTGTAATAGTTAGGACGAGTTCTGCTCCCATCCACTGATGGCCTGCCTAAGCGCATAGTCCAGGACTATAGCACATTATCATTTCAATCCCACATCAATAATCTCACCCGGTCTGCATATTTCCATCTTCGCAACATTAATCGTCTCCGCCCCTCCCTCACCCCTCGTACCACTTCTATCCTTGTTCTCAGCCTCGTCACCTCCCGTATTGATTACTGTAATTCTCTCCTCATCGGTCTCCCTTGCAAATCCCTCCATAAGCTTCAACTGGTCCAGAACTCAGCCGCCCTCATCATCACCAAAACCCCCTCATTTCACCACATCTCCCCCATCCTACAGCAACTTCACTGCCTCCTGTATACATTCAAAGCTATCCACAACCTAGCTCCTCCCTACCTGTCAGCTCTCCTCCATATCGCCACCTCCACCCGCTCTCTCAGATCCTCCTCCTTCATTCACTTCACTATACCCTCTTTCAGCCGCTCTGCTCCCAAACTCTGGAACTCACTCCCACCGGTTATTCGAAACATCGACTCTCTTCCTCTTTTCAAATCCAGTCTCAAAACTCACCTGTTCAAGATAGCCTACTCTCTGTAAATTGCATCTTTCTTTTTAGTTTAGTTTTAGTTTTTATCTATTGTCTGTTGTTTTTATCCCTGTACAGCGACCTTGAGTGTCAAGAAAGGCGCTTTTAAATAAAATGCATTATTAAATACAGTCAGTCCTTCCTTTATAGTTTGATGTTCTCTCTCTGATAAGTTGCTGCCCTGCAAGCTATCACTACATTCAGTTAAGCCTAGAGAGCGCTGTAGCACAGAATACAGCACTGTTCGCTTGTTTATTCAAAGTTTATTAATATTACACGTGTCCAAATTACACCAAATTTGACAGTGCACGTATTTGGGTCCCCAGCAATACACCCGCCAAGTGTGAAGTAGATCGGATAATTGTCAAGATAATCGAAGGACAGACGTCCGGACATATACATACAGAGATTCCTTAATTTATAGTTATATTTAATAAACTGATCCGCAAGGCCAGGGACATCGTGGGGACGGAGTTGGGCTCTCTGACAGCAGTGTCGGAGAGTAGGATGTTAGCCAAGCTACGTTCCATCATGGTCAATGTCTCCCACCCACTCCATGATGTGCTGGTCAAACAAAGGAGCACGTTCAGTGCAAGACTGATCCCACCCAGATGCACCACAGAGCGCTACAGGAAGTCATTCCTGCCTGTGGCCATCAAACTCTATAACTTTTAAGACAATCAATTCTGGCAACACCCCACAGTGTTTGTGAAGCTATTAATACATCATGTTGAAAACACACAGCCAGAAGAATTGTGGGCCGGCTGTTTTGACGCGCGCCTTACGCAGCCGGCGTCTGAGAGCCTCTAGCTGCTTCAAGAGAAGACTCAAGACTCATCTTTTCAGAGTCCACTTACTCTCCCCATAAACATTCTCCCCTCCACTTATTAAAACATTTTTGCACTTGAACGTTATGCATTGGCACTTGTATGTCCTGGGACTAATAACAGAAATTGGGATAGGGTTGCAATGTACTCTAGTGCATATATACAGTATATGTGTATATGTGTAAAGGCTACCTTACATCGACAAATGTTCCGTAGCTTGTCTATTAGTATCGTTTGAGACTAGCTCTATTGAATTATTGCTATGCCAAACAGAGATATATTGTTGTTGCTCACTTTTGACAAAAGTACCTTTGTACTTTTGTGCCTTTGTAAGTAATTTCTGACAAATGTACTTTTGTAAGTCACTTTGGACAAAAGCGTCTGCTAAATGCCCTAAATGTAAATGTAATGTAATGTTTGCAGAAATGGGGCTAAGTGGCTACGCATACGGAGTATCCTGAACCCACGGTTGCTCAAGCCTGTGCATGTCTCCTCCTACACCAACGCTATCAACACGGTGGTGACAGACTTCATGGACATGCTAATCCACCTTAGGGAGCACAAGGGCCAGGGTGTCATGGTCAACAATCTGGCAGAAGAGCTCTACAAGTTTGCTTTTGAAGGTTAGCCTCCCCCCACTCTTTATTCTCTGTGCAGTAATGTACATAAGTGATTGTTATTTGGAAGCGCTAAGACCAGAAGGCAAAAGGCTTTTGGCAACAAAGGATCTGGCTGTGTACACAGACTATGGTACTTTGCGGTTGTACTAGTTGCTTCTTGACTTGTGAAGTCCCTTCAAGGCAATGGTGTCAACATGATTAAGTGAAGGTTTTTAAGCTTTTCTATAACCTGCATGAAGAATATCATTTGACACACGGCCATTTTATACAGTTCTTAACTGTATAAGTTTTTGAATTGTTTGACAGGCTGTTATTCCTTGTACTGCCCTTAAATTTTGAATCTTGCTAATCATTATTGGAGTGTTAGTTAAGCAATGAAAGTGTACTTTCACATTAATGTTGTAACAGATTCCCTTCTTATTAGATCCCGTCAATATCATTGATAGGCTATATTTAGTCTTTATTACTTTAGGCTGATTCTCCTGAGGGTTGATATAGAAGGGTCCAGTGAATGCTCTACTGTATGTGGACGAGTAATGACAATCTGACAATGTCGGAAAGCAACTTGTCCACCTTGTCCCCACTGGGCACACTGTGGGAAGTGTCGTCTGCCACGACACTTCCTACGATACTGTGAGCCCAAAATGTGGACGACACTCAGGCTGAGGAGGTTTTTAGGACACCCTAAGCTAAAGCTCGACTGCTGCACTGTAGAGGGAGTGAGGTTCCGCTTGCCTGTGAATGGCCTCAATACTCTCAGTAATGTAGAGCTGCAGCATACTTGTGTGGGCAGCAAAGGGCTCCGGCCATCGATTGCCAAGAAAGTACAGTAGGAGAGACATGCCCCCCCCCCCATCAGAAAATCATTTGTAAACACTACCACATGTGGTGGCAGTCTGCCTAGATGTACCCCTTTAAAAGCATGTGGGAAGGGTCCCTCCAGCAGGTCTGATGTCACATAGCAGGGTATGCACAACACATCATGCACAACACACCTGGGGTCTAGCTTGTGGCGAGCAAACCATCTTTGTGGTTTGCACATGAAGAACAGACCCATGGGAACCAATGGGCGAGCTGCTGCCATGAAATGCCGTTATGATTTGATGGAAATTAAATAGAGGGATTGGACCCAAACACAAGACAAGACTTAAAACGAAAAGGGTAAGGATAATTCGGTTTATTCAGGTAGGAGAGGACATTCTCCTTCCATCAAACATAACAGAACACAAACAAAATACTTAGAAAAGAAAAACCTAAACATAGCGATAACCTAAGACAATACACTAGAAATACATTACTTAATGAAAACAAGTCAGGATGAAAACGTAAACTACAGACTAAAGAAAAACCTAAACATAGAGATAACCTAAGACAATACACTAGAAATAAATTACATGATTTAAATAAAACTAGAGACTGACCAAAAGGCTTACCTACAGGCTATTTAATTAACCTGGACAAAGAAACACGAAGGCAGGAAAAACAAGAGAACCTTCCATGATTACAATGCGTACCTACAGGTTCTTTACTTAACCTTGACAAACACGAACTGTTACACCAAAACCAACAACACACAGATAGTGAGATAACAAACCGACAAGGAACTCAAGAATCACAAGACCTAATATAACTAATTACTGATGAAAAACAGGTGAAAAGAAATAAACAAGGAAGAAGCAATTACACAAAGAACCACTAGAGCGGGACAAAAAAAACACAATGACACAAAAACCTTAACAAATGCAGTAAGCACATGACAGATAAGGCTGTCACATTTCTATGAGTGAGGAATGGAACTACAGTAAAGCTTACAGAATATCATATTGCCACTGAGCTCCGAGCTGCACTCAGAGCTGAACAGATTATGTCAATTTTTACGGACCAGCCAGCCTGTAAAAACACCCTGACAGGGGGGGGCCTGAGGTGAGTTATCCCCTTGCGAGCTCAGGTTATAATGGCCTTGGCTTCTGAGGCGATACGTACACAAGTAAGTAGGGACCAATCCAAGGAGACCTTTATAGATAAAACTCAACCAATACCACCTGTGTACATACAATGATGACAAGCTCAGAAGTTGAAAATGTACTTTGGGACATCACATCAAAATTGATAATCCATTCACTGCAGCCCTCACTTTATTCCAAAATATACTTCTGTTCTAAAGCATTCAAAACGATGCCAGTCTAATGTATCTAAAATAAACCCTATCCATCCACAGCTCAATCATCACAGAGATATTTTCTCTTGAATTTTGTCTGTGGGCATTGTGTAAAAGAGGAAGTGTTTTGTCTGTGGGCATTGGGTAAAAGAGGAAGTGAACTACATGTAGCATTTTAAGTAACCACGCGGTTTGAAGCATTTGAAGATTTTATTACTATACTTAATTTCACATCACCTTTAATAAAAGCAACGGGTGTGTAGTGAAAAAGTTATATTGTTTAGGTTTAATTACTATTATAAGTAATAGGCCTTGACCTAACTTTTGGGAACTTTTGACTTTTTAGTGTTCCACAACGAATTTATGCCCTATTTCATCTACCAATAATTTAATCTGTGCGTATGTGTTTGCTGAGAAATTCTATGAAAGCGGTTCTGTTTGTCTTACTGCAGGGATTTGCTCAGTGCTGTTTGAGAAACGGATGGGCTGCCTGAACGAAGTGTTGCCAGAGGAGACTCAAAGGTTTATTGACTCCGTTGGGGAAATGTTCCATCTCTCCACTGTTGTCCTCCTCTTCCCCAAGTTTTTGTGGCCCTATGTCCCTCCTTGGAAACACTTTGTCGCCGTCTGGGACCACCTCTTTAAAGTCGGTGAGCAGCAGCATACTTCTTTTCTCTTTGACACTAATAGTGCGGTGCCCGTTCAAAACATGCCTGTTCCAAATAGGCGTTATTTGGATAAACTGACTACATACAGTATTGGGGCTGCAGACTGCGTGTGCGGACGTAACAGTCGCAGAGCCCTGAAGCCCCGACCTGCTGCTGCACAGAGCTGAGCTTGGAAGTTATGGGGAAGTTATGGGGAGAGTAAGTGGACTCTGAAAAGATGAGTCTTGAGTCTTCTTCGAAAGCTGGGGAGAGACTCTGCTGTTCTGACAGTCGCAGGGAGCTCATTCCACAACTGCGGTGCCAGAACAGAGAAGAGCTGTGACTTAGTTGAGCGGCCCCTACCTCCTCTTTGCGATGGGGCAGCTGAGGGGGTTGGCCGGAGCGCCCAACCAGGGACATGGGGTCTCAGTTGCTGCCCTGCAGTAAGCTATCGCTACATACAGGTTCTTACTGAGCGGTGGCCTGCTATTCACTTTTTTATTCAAAGTTTCTTAATATTACACATGTCGTGTGTCCAAATTGCACCAAATTCAATTGCATTTAAGTCGATAGTGCAGTGCCCGTTCAAAACTGCTGTTACCTGGCAACTTGCCTTGATAAAGTCCACTTTAACTGTTGCCATGGTGCATCAGTTAAATGATGACGATTGTGTATAACTGGTGTTTAAATGCATTGTTAGTGTATATGTGTGATCCAGCACATCAATGCATTTGCATACAGGGTGTCCACCTGGTGAATGGCCATTTCCCCTTGGCCATCACCTGTAGTGAATGTAGTGAGACTGTGGATATAGAATGTTCCATCAGTGTGTCTTTTCTTACAATTTTTTTTATTTATTTATTTCCTAGTCTAACATTTTTTTTAAATCTCAAGCTTTTTCAACCTTCGTTTAATTTGATTTGTTTTTTCCAACTGTGGTGCCCCCCTTAGCTGAAACTCTAGTCGAGCAAAAGATGGAAGAGATCCAGGAGAAGATACGCCTGGGACAACCTGTGGAGGGAGAGTACCTCACACACTTGCTGCTCAGTGATAAGATGAACATGTCCGAGATCCTGGGCAGCATCACCGAGCTGCTGCTTGCAGGAGTTGACACGGTAGGGAAGGAGCTACCTTACCAGCAATAAGCCATAGTTACCATTTAACATTACTATTTAGACACTTTTATCCAAAGCCACTGACAGTGAATGCAGATAATTAAGGAGCAGGTAGAGGTGTCTTAATACTAATACTAATAATCAGTCAGTTCTAGATTTAACTGGTTTTAATCGATACTGCAGGTAACACGAGTCTCACATATACATCACCATCTTAGATCTCTCGATTCCTAAGACCTCGTTATATTTATAGATCTCCCAGATACTGTATCTAACTACACTATATGAGGGTTAGCAGCAGTTGGCAGTAGCAGATTTAGTGGTGAGTTTGCATCAGTTAAGCAGGAGTTAATCAGTTAACTAACACCTTCAGACTAATTACATACAGTTTGGCTTCAGGCTTGGAGACAACAGCACTGCTCTTTGGTCTCATCAGACGCAAGTTTAGTTATAAGGGTACAAATGGTTACATCAAGGTATTATGATGTAACTGGATAGGTGTAGGTGTCAGACTGGAATTAATAATTTTTAGGTACTAAAATTTAGCCAATTAAGTGTAGGTCAAAATTGGCCAGGGTTGTCAAACTCAATTTCATCCCGGGCTACATCAGCATTATGGTTGCCCTCAAAGGGCCGGTTGTAAATGTAAGATTATATAAATCTACTCGTTATCATATTACACAATTGCCTCTGCATTCGAT
>OMPB01107841.1:0-11624 GCA_900312615.1 Stylephorus chordatus | reverse complement strand
TATAGATAACATTGTAACATAAACACGCGTCCTCAATTGGTTGCCAGTTCGTTGCACAACCCGCATATTTCGTGTTTGAGTGGAGTGAGACTCAGTCGTGTCAAGTGATGAATCTTTCATGGTAGAGTAATGAATACATTTTGCAACATGTAGCTATGCATTATCTATAGATTTAGGTTACTTTGTGCGGGCGCTTACCACAGAACTCAGCCATTTTTTCCACACTGACTGGCAACCTCGGAGACTCGTGACGCAGAGATACCGCGTGATACCAACGTCGTAATACTATTGGCTCACGAGCCTTGTTAGAGGGAACCAAACCTCAGACAGAGATAAACAAAACATTCATTTCGGGCCCGACAAAATTTTTAAAATGATAAATTCATAATCAATCGTTTTTGGTGGGGAAAAGCAATATATTTATGTCGCACCTTTCTAAAAGCTCTGTGGATGTATTATTTTTTTTAAATGATTCGTGTACATAAAAATGTTATCTATAGCACCTTTAATAAATATTAATTTCCCAAAACTCAGTCTGGAAGACACATAGTCTACGCTTAACTTTCGAACGTTTTAAATAAGATGCGTGTTTACTGCGTATCCAGACTTGTCGATAGGTTGGAGTTGCAATTGACTAAATCAAGAGTTATTTTTGTAATTTGTGTGTATGTACAGTGGTGCAAAGTGTAAGATGTGAATGTGGAGGTAGGGGTACGTCTTTAGGTGGTGTCGGAGTTCAGAGTACAGGTGGCCTGGGGGAACACGCTCCTCCTCTCTCCCTCCGTCTCAGTTACCAATAATAAATCATGTCATAATGCAGCGCAGATAGTGTTATAAAATCCTACCTCAGCGATGCACACAGGCTCTTGGGGGCCACAGCGTATGCAGTAGAACTCGCCCAGCTTCCACACCTGGAGGGGCCCGTCGGGCTGGGCTCTGCAGCTCACCGACTTGTAGAAAGCGTAGCTGCCCCGCTGACAGGAGGGCGAGCTCAACCACTGAGAAAACAGGGATGCAATTAATACAAAGAACACAAGGAATTTGAGTCAGTGTGTCAGGGCAAAAACGGTAACATTGTGTGAAATGTAAACACATTGATCTTGAATCCTCTGTTGATTTAAGCAAGAGCAGCTATTCCCATTAAGGCACTGCCAGGGTTAGTGGTCCAGTCCCTTAAGTGAGCATAACATAGCACCAAAATGAAAATGCTAGTTGTTCTATTGCCTTGGCATGTTATCAGGAAGAGTATGACACAATCATTCATTTGGCATTCATAAGGTGTGGCCATCGTTTCTGAACTTAGCATGGTGAAATTAAAACAATTTAATTTGCTTAAATTAACCGACCCAGTTTCTGTTGCACACTTCTTTCTACAGTAGCTGACATTTTGGCAACTTAGTATACATATTGTAGCACTTCAACTTGTTTTTGCTTCAATTTAAATTATAAATGCTGTTCTAAGCCTCACCTGTAAGTTGCTTTGGATAAAAGCGTAATGTAAATGTAAACCCACTGCCTGACATAAAAATAGTTGGGCTTCTCATAGAAAAAAAACGTTTTGTTTACTTTGGCCTTCACAAAGACCTTTTCTTTTCCAGTACTGATTCAATTATACTCATGTTAATAATGATGGAAATGATTCTGTTACAATAGGGGCATTTCCTGGTGAGGAAAAAATAGAACCAAGTATAGAGTTCTTCCTTAAACCCAATTGTCCTTGTTTTAAATATCCTCAGCCAACAGCCTCTTATATTATACACGACATTAACAAAAAAGGAAAAACCATATTAAACATCCAACTTGGAAACATGTTTAAATTACCAACAGCTATTATGCAAATATTTAGTAACATATTTGGTTGGTTAGAGTGACAGTATTTAACACATATAAAGGAGATGTTGGATTATTTTAAGAGGATATTTATATGGTGCTGTGGGTGTATGTGTTAAGGCTGCCACAGACTGTGCGATTTTGCCACGATGCTGCTAACGATTTTCCCATTGCAGACAAAATTCCCACATTGTGGCAAACTCGTGGGTCGTAGTCAACCGTCAGCAGTCTTGGGTTGCTCAGTGTGACAGATACAAGGACAGCCTACGACGTGTGATCGGAGGCTCCAACAAATTTCTAAATTGTTTTGTAACTTGCATCAATAACAGTTCACCCTTTCTTAAATTCATGTCAGAATCCAGTCCTACAGAAATTTCATACCTGGATTTAACTATCAGCAAAGATGCTACCAATACAATTCAAACGTCTATATTCAGAAAACCAATGGCAAGAAATTATATTCTACATGCAACAAGTAACCACCCTAACCATGTCAAATTTAACATTCCAACTGGCCAATTTTTACGATTGAAAAGGAACTGTTCAAATTTACACAGAAATCTGAAGAAATGAAAACTCATTTCAAAGATTGGCTGTATTCCATGTCGACAATTCAACAAGCCACCGAACGTGCAGCTAGAACCCCACGATCAGAACTCTTGTGTGACAAGGCCAAAAACAATCAACAACAAAGAATCTGTTTCGTTACTGAATTCAATTATTGTGCTTACGACATTAAGGAAATCATACAGCGTACGTACTCGGAATGCAGAATACGCAATCGCACGTCACTGTATGGAACAAAACCACGGCTCGCCGTCATCATGCGATTCATTGGCATTGAGCGCATTATACCTTCTCACCGGGGTGGCAATATTCTACAAAGGCTTGCTCAAAGAGAGATGTACTATATTCATAAAGTTAATATGACGGCTCCAGTAGGACTCAATGATTATATTCTCAAATGTTTTTTTTGTAATTTAATATTGATGCTGTGTGTTCTAAATATCCATCGATGAATTTATATGAAATGACTTATTGCACTTACATGTTTGAATAGTCTAATGTTCAAATTCTAATACCCCTCATTGTCTATGTTTAAAAAAAAAAACTCATGTGTAAAATTGATTTATTATTCGTCATTGCTGAACCATGTTTGAAATTAATGCTTTAACCAGGTTTGAATAGACTAACTACTAATGTGAAATCCTTAATTGTTGTAATTGAATAATTGAATTGTCAATCTTACTAATTGAATCTCTCATTGTTCCATCATGTATAATTACTTGTGTGACAAATGTTACCACCTGTGTTCAAAACATTTAAACTTTTTTTAAATGTGAGCCGAAAAATAAATAAGTGAAAAGCAAGGCATCTGTATTTTTTCATTATTTTTGGATGTGCTACTTCACTCATGTTTATGAGTTGTTTGATTTATCCATGTATTTTTGGGTTCAGCTCTCCTTCTCATTTATGCTGGTTGATGCGTACTTTTTCCTATTTTTAATACCAAATTTCTGGCAGTGTCAGAAAATTTGAGTCACCATCATGCAGTGTGGCTGGTGCTACGTCTAGAGACCATAGTGACTGACCAATACGAACACGGCTGGTAATGACGGCATACTGGCGCGGAGTTTGCTCTGGCTCTGGAATGTCAAAGAGAAAGTATGCTCGTGTTGGTTCTTCTACACAGAAACAGTGGGATTCAGAAAAGGAGGGGAGACTGGTGAAGTTGTGGCAAAATTATGAATGTCTCTACGATGTCTCATCAGAGACGACCACTGCAACAAGTTGCCATTGTTTGCGAAACCATGATTGAAAGTAGCCTAGTGCTACAAAGTAATTATTTCTGGTGATACACTGTTGCCATGACATCTTGTGGTCGTGGGCAAATGACGCGGCAAATCTTCTTGATCGGAGTCGTAGCCTCGCTAGAAAAGTCGCACAGTTTGACAACAGAACAGCAAATCCTACAGTCTGGCCAGGCTGATCAAGTTCCGTCTTGAACGCACAATGTGACATGTAAGAATCGCATAAGACTGAATCCGTTGCACAGTCTGCGGCAGCCACACTGAAAGAAAGAACTACATTCTCATAGAATGTAGAATGAATTTAACTGACCAACGCCAACTAAACCTGCAGGTTACATAAAGATAAAGGTTTTTATATCATTTCTATTTCCTAAAGTTTGTCATTGATAGTTTCTACACTTTAAGTATTGCTAAATAATTGTTTATTCCATTTTCTTAAAAGTACCTTTTTTCTTCTTATTATTTTTAGTTTCAAATGGTCATAATTATTTTACTTAAAACACACAGATTATGGACACCTGCTTCTTATTGTTATATTCAAATACACCTTTGTTTCTTAGAATTGTTGTTTAGAATAGGCTAAATAATCCCTACTATCCCGACTACTACACCTTCACAAAAAGAAGAGAAGAATAGAGAAGAGAAAAGTTAAATCTGGCAATGTTTTTAACCTCTCAGATCAGAACCATGGTTTAGATATTTCAGGAGCTATAGGGAGCTAACATATTTCCACCCAATACTCTACCAAGATTGGGAACAAGATGAATGAGAATTTTTTTTTTTCCTACATGACAAAACTGTGGTTACAGCTCGGCTTCAGTGGAAACAGAAATACTCTCCCCCTGTCCACCCCTGACGACGCCAAACGCGAAGATCTTTTAAAAGGCAAACAATTTCATCACACAAATTACCTGGCCCCCCCTGCTGTGTTCGTGTCAGGACACGGTAGGAGGACTATAGAGAAATTGGAATACTGTAGGTTACCATTTGATAGAAAATGTCCACAGAGTGTTGGAAATTCAACAACTCTAAACGAAAGGTAATCTAATTTGTATTTATTTATAAAATCAACCAAACTGGGCCTTTATAGTAGTTGGTTGTTAAAACAAAACAGATAAAAAATTATTCAGCCTTGTAGCACAAGCCTAGTTGGGAAACATTTTGATTTGAGTAATTACAGTATATAGAAATCGGAAACACAGTACAAAATATCTCAAGCATTGATACAATGCCATATAATACAGTTCACAAGGCTTTTATGATAGGGACCTGAGAGACTCGGTCTGTAATGTTAAACTTTTATTTTCTTAGTGACTTGCAGTTTGAGAAGAATATAGTAATTAGTAAATAATATATCAATATAATATTATCCTATTTCGGGAAGTATTTGTTTCTCGATTACGTGATCGACTATATTCAAAGAATAACAGTTTTTCAAAGAATATTCTCTACTTAATTTTGTATTACTTAGCAAAAATATTAGTTCGCATAAACTCCACTCCAAATTCTCATTAAATGAAGCTTTAGAATATAGAATATTATGCCTCAATTTGATAAAGCCAGTCACATAATTGCTCATGGCAAACAATCAGCATTCATTTTGGCTATTTCTTGTGTAAGAGGATGAGTTTGTTTTATGATCACATACTACACCATTTTCTTGCATAATATACTAGCCTACTGTATGGCTACCGTAGAGCCACAATATCAGACACCAGATTATAAAACCACAGATCTGATGTGCATGCTTCACTACTGCTGTGCAAATCAAGAGAATTAAAAAAAAAGTATATATATAGATAGATATCAAAGATGTCATAATACCATTAAAAAATAAATCACATGGGGCCTTATCTTTGCATGTTTTTTTGCATCGTAACTAGTGCCTGTGGGAATTGGGGTCTACCAGTGATTGGAGCCAATAGGAGTGCCCCAGCAGGTCTTAAACTCCACCCCTGGGTACAGCCTAACAAACTACTGACTGAACACACCTCAAGTTAGACAACATTTCAACAAGGCCTTGAAACGCTTCTTAATTTGTGTGTGGGTGTCTGCTTATAATATGCATTATCAATACTTCAACTGCAAAAGTCATCTAATTGGGGACAACTTAGTAATACAACTAAACACCCCCACGTCAGGTCATCTATTCTAGCAAAAGTATAGCTGCCTGCCCTTTTCTGGGTCCTCCACCACAGCTTTAGAAACCCAGCTCTATATTAATCTGCTTAGCGGCTAACATTACTCACGAGTGCCACGAGTATGCAGTTTTATTAAAGACGTGTATTTCTGTAGATCAAATCGCAAAAAAAAAAAAAAAAAAACACACATCCAGAAGCATCCATATCTGTTTCTTTGTTAAAAAGTTATCACTCACTAACAATTAATCTAGGCCTCTTAAAGGCCTACATTAAAGACAAAAAAGAAAAATCGAAATACACACACACACACAAACTAACCAGAGGGCAAAGAGGACGCATTAGCCAGATAAAAAAAGGGTTAGCGTCGCCTATAGACGGAGGGTGTGGCTATAAACAACTGCTTTTCATTTAGTGATGATATGATTGAGAAAAAACTGCCATGTGGAAAACTGATATTTATAGAAATTGCTTGCAGACACTTCCTTCACCAAAATAGTATCAGAGTTAGAATTTGTTTCTCTATATAACCATAATATCTATGCTACACTCAAGAGCCTGCATGTAGACTTATAAATCACCACCGCCGCTCCAATTCTCATTAATGCCCCAGCTGCCTACATGCGGAAAATTCTCAAATTCTCACTCCTGCTGCGTCTCGTTTCTACCCCAACCCCCACCGTATGGTGCCCCCCTCCCCCTGCAGCAGGGCCACTGCAAGCCACTGCGCGCACACGCTGCGTGCACATGCAGGAACACAAGGCCAGCTAGTGGTGGAAACGAGGCAGAGCTCTAAAGAGCATAAACCACATAATATAGTACTCAGCAAGGCTGGCCCTCTCTAAATTTGAATATCGAATTTAAGGTGGAAAGAGAGCCCTAATCTCAAACCGGTTTATCAATACGTTTCATAATACAGCTGGAAATGCATTCGAATATACATCATTTTGCCCGGAAGTTTAAAAAAAAGGCGATGAATTAAATTATGATATCGCTTTATAAATAATACATTTGCCTACAGTTTTGACCTTGGATAGATTATTCAAAGCAATCCTTTTGTAGGAGGGAAGCATACCATTTCATATTAAAAGGAGCACATTTTTACAGCAGTAAGATTAAGCAACATTAATATTACGAAAGGCACGATCAAATATATTTAAAAAATATTTCAAAGGACAGACACTAAACAGATTTTATCAAAAATTGAACGCGTCCATTCTACACAAATCTAACGTCGTCGTATGCTTTTACGATTTTAATATGGGAATGATACAATCAAAATAATCTCGGCTATTTCAAGTAGGCCTACAGAAGTACACACGCAGGTTTCCTTCGCATATTAACATTCCAAGTTGAGCTAAAGCAATTAGACAGGCGACAAAATGTCGGGCATTTGATAATAATATCAATATGCTTCACATTACAGCGAATGCTGCTCCACCTAGTTCTCTCGAAAAAATATTTCAATCTTTAATATCACGCTTCTCCAAAATTAACATAACTATTTTAGAAGGTCTACAAAATGTTTATTTCGAGTTGATATAGTTTAGTGTTCCCATTGTTGATATTGCAAACATAAAAGTTTCGTGATATTAGCTCTCCAAAAAGGAATATTTTTTATTTTATGTGGAAATATGAGAGTGGGGGTTGGTAGCCAAAGCGAACGTAGACTGTCGACACGACACAAAGAAATTAATCATTAACATCACGAATATATAAGAATTATTAAACTGATATTAAAATATTTTTCTTTAAAATAGACCTATATATCGTGACAAATATTACAATGTCCTTCAAAAATAACAGCGATATATTTCCCCCCTTGAAAAGTTCACACTCGTTCAATAAAGTTGTAATTGCAGTCAGAACTCTTGGCTTGCTTCATAGGATAACAATCAATGCGACGTTATAAACTAAATTCACATGGCAAACAAAAAACTACCAGAAAATAAATTAACAGCGTTACACAGAAGAGTTATTTACGACATCAACAGGTCGTATGTGCAATCGCGTAAGTAAAAAAAATACGATTTATTTCAAAATAATATCGAGTAATAGTCGGCTTTACCTGTATTGTATTCTGCTCCATTGCAGTTCTACATTCCCCTATTCCTTCCCCGAGCTCCCTATCAAGTTACACAGCCGGGTACCCACCGGCACACAAACAAATGCACTAGAAGAAAAGCCTTATTTTTTGTGAAAATAGGACAGGATCTAGGTGTGGCCAAACTTTGCGAGAGTATAACTTATTGTTAATAACAAATTTGATATGTTAGACATATCGATATGTTGTCAAAAACGATACGTGATTACAACTTAAGCTTAGAAAATAATTATATAAATAGGGCAAGGCAATGGGATACAAAGCAGGGCTTTTTATACATTGTAATATTGAAAATTGTTGAACTGATCCAAGCATTCTGCCTGTACTGAGCATGCGTGGGACAAACGCGTGGCGTTGATTTTGACCAGTTTCTAATCCATCGTAAACTCAAACCGTGACAAATCTCCGTTTGGGCTCAACTCCAACAGTATCGGCGATGGAAATGCACGCCTAATGTCTATGCCGGGTATATATATGACCGATGCAGTGTTGCATTCTGTTTGTTCTAACCGGGAAGTCAGGCAGTCGTCTGGCAACATTAGCGAGCACCCATTATAAATGTATCCAGTCTATGGAAGGAACTGGTATTTACGGTATTTACCGTATTTACCCAACGAGGCAAGTATACCATACGCTGAAGTGGCTTGAATTTAAAAAAAAGCACAGCTTCAAAATAACAAGATTTAACAGATAGGCCTAATAATATGTAATATTATTTTGGGCGGATACAATACAACAAATCATAATAACATTTCTCTCCAAAATGCTTGGAGACTAACTATTTCGTAACGCTCGCGAACAAGTTAGCAAAATGGGCTGACTAATTCTAGTAAGCTAGGCTGTATAAAAGCACTGTAGTGTATACTGTAGTGATCACATACCTGCACTTCCAAGCCCTCGCCGCTGTGTGGCGTGCACACGTGTTTCATTCTACACGGCACACTGAGGTTTTGCTCCATCATCAAGCCGTTTCCTGGCAGGTCTAAACAAAGACATTTTAAATGTTTTATTGAAAGGGACGTGTGCCGATATTTAGTCCTACAAATAAAGACGTTCCGATAATTCCGATTTTATTCACCACGTCTTGTCGAATGTAGATTACTTACTCTCCAATATACCGATTCAATAGCCTACTAAATAAAAATAGGGAATACCAAAATTAAATAATAAGAGGCTCGGGAAATCAGGAAGTGCACACACATCTATTGGGGATAAAGCAGGCACATTTCACATTTCATATTGCCTACGTTGGTATTGTTAATTGTAACCAAGTAATTAAAAAACAACAATGATATTCTATTATTTTACCCGCATAATTATGTATCATGGACGATAGATATTAATTGGTCTATGTGGTGACTAGCAGGGCGGGACACAGTGAGCTGGTCCCGCCTCCACACACAAACTCAACTGTAAAGGCAATATTTTAATCACAATCAAATCTACTGCTCAAATTGATATGAAGGACTATATAGATTGTTATATTGCCCCTCAGAAGAACACTTTATATTTTCTGATAAATTACATTGAGTGCCCTATTACATTGCCTGCATATTATTACTAATGTAAAAAACAACAACAACATACTGATATAGGCTAATGGTGTCAAATTAAGGCAATCACAATTTATCTGGTCCACAAATATGTCGTGCAATGAAGCTCTGGTTTACACCACGGCTACCAAGCCATATTTATTTGTGTATTTGTATTTTTTCTTCTGGTGGAGCATCAAGCGTAAAAAAAGATTGGAAGCAAATAAGTGACATGTTTTGAATTTTAATAGGCATTGAATTTTAATATTGAATTTTGAACACCACCAAAATTGAAATATTTTGCTTTGAAAGCCACTTTGAAATTCAAATATGATTCTTTTTTTTTATGTAAAAAATAATCAGATCCAAAATGTCAAGCATCAGAAATTTAAAAAGCTATATTCAGGTTGCTCATATTCAATCGGTAAAATTCGGATACATTTTTTTTGAAAGATGAAATTCAGATCCAAAAATGTAAGTCGAAAAATTCAGATGGCAACATCCTGATAGGCCAGAAGTTGATTTGATTGCATTAAAGCTTGATTGAATATCCTATCATTGGCATTCCAGATGATATATATATATATATAAGTTATAAGTTATATCACTTATTTGCTTTCATGCATCCTGCCATTTTGATGATAATAATAATACTGGTAACTACTTATCACAGCCTATGTGTTTTATATTCTGAGCAATGTTGGGTCTATGGGAACAAAGGCACAGCTTGATTGAGATAAAGATAGACACACTGTCATCGTGCCAGGTTTTTTTTCCCTGCATATGAGGAAGACACTAAATGGGTTAACCAAAAAGCAAATAGGATTATTATTTTGTTTCCATGAAATATAAGAACAGAGTTACAGCAGACCTGTAGTTTTCTGGAAGTTTGTTCCAGGTGTGTGGTGCATAAAAACTGAAAGCTGCCTCTTTCATGTTTCGTTTTGACATTTAGGACAGAAAGCAGACCTGTCCCAGATGATCTGAATCCTGCTGAGACATAAGTCCTTTAATTATTGATATATTCTTCAAGTGGTAGTAGGCTGACTTTGTGATTATCTATTGAAATTCAGGTCTGAGTCCGCATGACTACACTAAGATTTCTGGCTTGGTTTGTGGTTTTTAACATTGCTGATTGAAGCTGAGCAACGACTTTTAATCATACTTCCTTGGCTCCAAAAAACAATTACTTCAGTTCTATTTGTTTAATTGTAGAAAATTGTGGCACATCCAATTGTTGATTTGTTCAATGCACTTACTGAGCGCTTGTATGCGATTATAGTCCCCTGGAGATATGGTTATGTGAATGTGTGTGTGTACCTGGTTTGGAGGCACTGCGGCTGTGGCTTGGGGTAAGTGGGTCATGCGCTTATCGCAAGGTTGGTGGTTCAATCCCGACTCCTCCTGTCTGCATGTCAAAGTGTCCTTGGGCAAGATACTGAACCCCAAATTGCTCCTGATGAGCAGATGGTGCCTTGCATGGTAGCCTTGGCCAGCAGTGTGTGAATGGGTGAATGTTGGCATGAACTGTAAAGCGCTTTGAGTACTTGTAGAGTAGAAAAGAGCTATATAAATGCAGATCATTTACCATTGCCTGCCTGTCTGAATTTTGCCAGTGAAGAAGGAGGCAAATTCATTGCAGGTCCTGGTGGATAGAAGTTCAGAGGCTACTGACACAGGAGGGTTTGTTAGCCTGTCGACAGTAGCAAACAAGGCATGTGAACTATTATTGTTTTTGGCAATGATGTCAGAGAAGAAGGACCGCCCTGCATTTCTCAGTTCCAAATGATGTCATAATGAATCTGGAGATTTGTTTTTCGCCACCCGCCTTCAGGTTTTCAAAACTTTCTATTCCGACCAGCATGGCATTTCTCCATTGAGATATTTCCTTGCCAGAGACCACCTTCACCTTAGTGGGTGCAATGGCATCAATACTGTAACATTTGTCATTTTCAAATTGAAACGATCTACAAGCTCATCGACTGAGACCCAAGAGAGGGCGGGTGTGGAAGAGAACGCCTGAATGAATATTTAACTCTTGTTTTCAAGTTACGTCAAGTTTATTTATCTGTATAGCCCTTTATCACAGTTACAGTCTCAAAGGCCCACATTCTGACGACACCCCCCAACCCCAGGCCCGACAAAGGGCAAGGAAAAACTCCCCGAAACCCTGTGGGGAAAAGGAAGAAACCTCATGAGAGCCACAGAG
>OMPB01107801.1:0-10020 GCA_900312615.1 Stylephorus chordatus | reverse complement strand
AACTGCCACGAAATAATAACTGGCTCTTGAAATACTGGCTGCATCACATGACCATCTGGGCCTGACTATGATTATAGAATAACTTCTAGAGAACGTCGTCCATGGGATACCTTGAAAGTATTCTACCAGTGGCTGATTGCTTTACTGCTAAAACATTATTGTCAGTAAATACTGTGGTTTGGTTATTAATAAACACGAGTTCTTGTTGTACAGTAATGCAAGGATCTGTATAATTTAACATTAAAGAATTCCATAAAGTGTATGTCTGCCCCAATAACAGCAGTATTACCATGCCACCTCTTACACACAAACATACAAAAACCTAGACAAAAACAGAAAAATAAAGGTCCAACATCAGAGTTATGATGGTGGTGCCTAATACTTCATAATGACTCCTTCATGCTCCTTTAAATAACGAGATGCAACCTTAGGTCATTATTAATTCCAGGAGCTGTATAACTAAATGATTGATAATATTTGTTATATTTGTCTTTGTTAATATAAATGTGGGACAGATGCACGTGTAGCACATTTCATATTGTGTGATCAGTTTTCTTTCATATCCTTTGCGAATGTCGCAGGTACACATTCAAAGAATTTCAAACAAATCGGACCAACCAGTAGCATACCACAATTTAGCTGCTAGCCTACTATCAGAATTGTTCACCAATTGTAGCACAATTAAATGCCTTGCCTTTGGAGTTTTAAAGTAAGCTGTTGAAGCACAGAAATAATGCATAGTATGGCAATTGTACAGTGTTTTAGATGGAAACATTTACTTACATGCAATATCTATGATTGTGTGCACAGTGGACTCATTGCTAGTCGTGTTAGCAACCTAGCACATCTTTTGTAGTCTGAAAAAAAGGTAACACAAAAACACTATTATTGGTAAGTTTCATTTTCATTTCATTTCATTTCATTTTTATTTATTTTGCACATGGCGGTCATATAAATCATATGGCTTTCACACAACACAAATATTAATTTCCCCCATGGGCAAAAAGGAGCAGGATACATGCAAGTGATACATTGTCATACATATTGAGATACATATTGAGAAGTATATTTGTAAATAATGTTTAAACACCTACATTCTTAGCAGAAAAAACTAGATACTTTAAAATGCATTCAGCTGGGTGCTACACTATCTTCTTTTTTGATGGGGCGGTGAGTGAGTGGGAATGGGTGTATGATAGAGTAAACGATCCAAGTTAATTGTATGTGGATAGTGAATCAGGTAGGTTAGAAATGCTTCCTCTTTAAATCTTTAAAATAATCCCACCCCATTCCATTCCACCAAATGCACAAATGAATCTTAATTTGGTCTCATCTCCATCTATGCCTGTCTGCTGTCTGGCCAGAGAACAGCCTAGGAGACCTATAAGATAAAAGTCTAACAGCCAGCACATGTTTCCAGTAAGATTGATTCACAAAATGGGCTCACAGATGTATTGCTACACGTATGATTTCACATAACCTCAAGGTTAACGGCCTATTTCGTTTCTGCTTGTTTGAGAATTCTGAGAATTCAAAAATAATAAAAGAAAAACATGCTATTAAGTTCTCTGATTCCCTGTGTACATATGGTGATGACAAATTATGCATTAGGCAGCATCTATATATCATACATATAGCATCTCTAAGGCAATGCTCTGTGAAATTCACACAACTTTTATTGAAATTAGGCAATAGTCACTAATAAACTTGATTTACACATATGTCTGCATAAGTACTGCTGCCTGAGAAAATATATTGTTTAGTTAATTAAACTCAGTATTTTCCATTACTTGAGACCTAACTGTAATTCGTTTTTTCTCTCACAATAAACATAAAAGATGCAGAGCTTTGTGCTTGTTCTTAAAAAGGATGCTATCATTCAAATATAGAGCCTCTAAATCTTCCTTTCTCAGTTCATTCCATTGAAAGGGTCCCAAAATCCTGTCAGAGTCATTGGAAGTGTCCCACATTAGCTTGTATGGTGTGGATATATTAATTTACAGTGGGGAAATCTACAATCACCTATAGTGTATAAATAATATATAATATACATATAATATACATGTATAATATAATATATAATAATAATAATAATAAATAAATAACCGCGAGTATACAGTACCACATTAACCTTACAGTTAGTGTGCATTTAAAATAATAATTTGTATTTAACCAGTAATTGGGTCTTAAATGGTCACTTACTTGAACAGTTTAAAAAAGCACTTTTTGGTAATTAAGTTAATTGTTCTTAATTTTCTTATGTGCATTTAATCTGTGTGATGGGTCTTATATTCACAATTTCACAAACATTTTAAAAGAATGGAAGAAAAAAAAAAACAGTTGAAATGATCCAACCCAATTGGCATCCATCATTTTTTCATCAACATTAGGAAAAACATGTTGGAAATAAAATTCTAATAAAATCACATTTCGCTCTTTGATGAGCGATGGATTTGAAAGGTGAAGGAAGTATTTTATTACTGGCTTTGTTTTTGTTTTTTGCTGAGAACCGTAACGCAAAAGACCAGAAGCATTGGTCATTACAACCCTGGACGAGACATTTACAGCCAGAAGCAGATATGACTGTTTAATATAAATTCCCTTAAACCTACCTATACACAGTATACCCCTAATGATGAGGTATTATCAACATAAAAAGTGTACTCTTAAGACTTTATGTTGGAACACAACATTAGAAAGGTGTACGTACATGCTGGTCTTGAACAATCCCGCGTATTGTGATAAAGTCTATGAAAATGTGTTCTGCATTCCGATGAGAACTTGACTGGTCCTGCTTAAAAGAAAGGTTCTCATCAGGCACACATGAGTGATTGTACAAGCTTAACTGTTTCATATTCAACCCTTTAGTGACCTCGGTATGCAAAAGCTACGGTTAATGAGTACAAAAGGAACATAAGCACGTCTAGCGCTTCGCTGTAACACATACAAAGAAGGATTGAGCATGCTATAATGATCGGCTCCAACAGTTTGTCCACAGAGAGCTTCTGGATTTTCACACCAGTAGTGTAGTCTGTTCATACTGTAGGTCCGGAGATGAATAATCAGCTTAACCTCACGCAGAACCAGCAACACTTCCGTATCGGCTTCAGACCATGTGCTTCAATTCCCCTAAAGCCCATGTTCCATGGGAGCTGTTCCCTATATTCCAGCAGCTGTAATCTGTTTTTTAATTAATTAATTTATAAATGGTTTAAGCCTAGTTTGATTTATAATCTTAAATCAATGTTTTTCCCCCAAACAAAGCGGTGTGAGTGAAATTTGGACATGTATACTTATTTTACTCTGATTACAGCAATGAATCACATTTATTAAAGCCTAGGTTTGAGTAAATATTGCAGATTGTACAATTACAGTTTTCTTACCTGTAAAATGTTGAATGAATTTGTCCTTCAAATTTAAATCTCTAGGAGCTATCTCTGCAAGGCAAAACACAAATCACCTTAGCTGTTTAAGTAATGCCCACTTGTAACAACTAAAAACCAGAAAAACTAAACTAAGACACCTCTAAAACTAAGACACCTCTAACAATTAACACTACAATAATGTCATGAAAATGTAATGTAATGAAACAATTCCTGCAGCTGTTTGGACGGGACTTTACACCGGCAAAATCTATATACTGGATTAAATGGTAAATGGTGCATTTATATAGCGCTTTTATCCAAAGCGCTTTACAGTAGCAGTAGTACATTCACACATCCCCAATCCAACCCTTGATGCTGAGTGCCAAGCAGGGAGGCATTGGGTTTAAGTCTTTGGTATGACTCGGTCAGGGATCGAACCCCCAACCTCCCAATCTCAGGGCGGACACTCTAATCACAAGGCCACTGAGTTGGTACTATTAACTCTATGGAAATGCTTACGGGCAAGAGAGATTATTTTTTGGCAGTTGTAATGCTGATCAATGTAACAAAATAATTCCATGCCATCAATTAACATGCTAGCTATTGCCTCTCAGATTTGTGGATAAGCATAAATAAAGATAACAGATGATCATTATAATAAGGTAATAATTGTGCTGTCCAGACACACCTGCCATTAATTATTATAAGACACCACAGTGATGAATAGGAAATATATGACTAAGAATGTTGCAAGTTACTGGAAAATGGTAGGGTGCCAATGCATGTAATTACACAATCAATATGTTTGCTCAAGGTGTTTGAATGTGAAACATAGTCTAGGATCATGCACAATGCGTTTCAAAGAGTTACATTATTCTACCAGTTAGGCAGACACACATTAGCCTATACGACAGTGATTAAGTGTGCATTCTGCGGGCTGTAAAGGGTGGTACTGTATATGGAAGAGATCAAAAAGTAACCTTAAAGCGTATGAAAACTGTTCAATTTGTCTTGCATTGCATGCAACTCATCTCCCATCCTTACATGAGCGTGGCTCACTGGGAATGGCACACGCACCACTTGCTAATATGGTACATTTGATGCCCTCAAAAGGTGAATTCCGTTTAGTCAACGGTCTGAAAAAAAGGTATTTTCCAGTTGCATTAGCTAGGCCCCAAAGCCAACTCTATTATTAAACTAAACAATGGTCTTAGGGCAGAATGTAGCTTATACGGTAATGTAAAATGATAATATAACAGTACAACATGTAGCCTGGTGTATGTGCAATAATGTGTATTAAGGACCTACTTAAATGGCTCAGTCAGGGTTTATTACATTATGTAAGCCATTAAAGGCACAGCAACACTAAGCCCATTCTTAGCCAACAGAGACATCAAACAAAGAGCCAAACTACCATTACCTTCAAGGGAAATCAGAACAGCTCAATGTCTAGGATGGGATTCAATAAAATCCCTGCCAAAGTCAGACTTAAGAGCTAAAGTCCAATAAACTGTCTAAAATGTAATGGTCTACATGGATATGGAAGGTCTTTAAGACATTTCCCTATAATCTCTGGTTGATAGCCACTTAACAAGTATTTTGGTATAATAACAGCAGAGCAGAGAAACATAGTATGTTACATAAAATGTGACCACATTAACAAGTCTGTTCATTCAGATGATTCTGCAGAGTTGCTGCTTTCTAGTGGAGAAGCCTCCAAAACGACATCAGGTGTTAGGGGGAGGGGTTGGCTATAAAGCCCAACAGTGAATCACACTCAATAAATCTTTTTTGGGCGAGTTTCAGCTCTTCCCCAACATATTGTAGGCTGGTTCATTCGTATCCACTTATTGTATCATCTGTCACCTATTAACTCTATTGGTTCACTGAAAGGAGATGTCCTATAGGCTACATCATTGACAGCTGTCTCCCATTGTAAAATGAGGATTACGATTTCATCATCAGTGCCTAATAATAAATCGTATCAGCTTACCTATGGGTCTACTGTTATCCAGTCTAGCAACATAGAAAGGCTTTTCGCGAGAGGAGAACTTTAAGTCTTGGGGTGCAGTGAACAGTCCACTGCTATAACGCCTCGAGACGTGCTTGTCCCGCTGCTGACTGTCTCCGATCACTTGTAAGATTAAATCCAATAGGGTTCCCCGGTCTCTCGGTTTGAACTCCTTGCTGTCCAAGCACTGGCTTGATGTGACGAGCAGAACAAAAATAGCAAGCATTATGTGCCATTTCTTCTCAACCGGCATGGCTTTACTGTCTGCAAACACAAGTTAAATCATATTCAAAGATAAATCACAGGTGAATTTAAAGTAAGTCGTTTTCAGACTAGAAGATAGGGACTTTTAAAATAAGCAAATTACTATTCTTTAATACATTATTATAAGTCAATATGTCAAAATAAGATATTTTAAGAAAACTTTGTCTTGGGTCAAAAAAAATTACGAAAACATTATAAAACCTCTAAAACGACTTGTCCCTTCAATTTTAAACAGGTGCGTGAGCGCTACAGTGCTTTTGTGGTTAATAATAAGTAGAACTGTGCATCGATGCACATTTATTGAAAGAAAAATATTGACTTTAAAACGATGTCAGTAGAACTCAAAACTTACTAGTTGATGAATGAAGGATGCTTTCTCCTTGTATGGCGAGTTCAGTATTCTTCAGCAAATATCTAAAGTCGTTCTTCTAACACCGGCGATAACAGGAACAGACACCGGTTTGCATTCACGACCGTCTTACTTGAAATCTTGCGTCTCGTTTTATACGATGAGCGAGCTTCTTGAATGAAATAGAATGGATTTTGAGTGGGTGGTATACCAATGTTGACATCTTTGGTTCAATTCCTTCATGTGGCGGTTTCTCATAATGGCACGCGCCCCTCCTCTGCGCCCCAAAATCCCAATTATTAACGAACAATTTAACTCCAAACTAAATTTAGTAGCATGTTTTCATGACCATTCCTACTTGAAACTATATATTTAATATTTATCGTTTAAAGTGTGTGGGCTATTTGAAGCTCAAAAGTAAAAGGTAGATAGTTTCCAAAGTTAGCCTTACTTGAGAAGACTTGCACTAGCATGCACGCCGGGGAAGGTGTTTCTCAGTGACCCATAGACATGAGCTTATAGTGGACCTGTCAAGCTAATTATTGTGGCGGTGCTTTCCTTTAGCCCAGACAGCGACCGCCTTTCTCCGTCGCGCTTCCAACTTCAATAGATCCCGATGATTTGAAAGTTAGGGGCAAAAATTTTGCAGATAAAAAACGAGTAGGCCTATGTATGGCGCTTTAAAAGACCCCGCCACGTTAAGTTGCTGTTACATTTTCTCTAAATAATAGTCATTTAGAAGAGATCCTTAATATCACCATATTTATTTATTTTTTGCAAACCGTGTCAACTATTTTGGCAGTCAAATGTGGTCGACGGCGTCTTTTTCAAATGAATGCTGAATAATTGGCGTCACTTGTCTCTGATAAAACATGCTTATTTATTTATTATTACCGTTATTATTTTTTTTAAATTATTATTTTTTACATGTTGTGTTCTACAACCAAACAATTCCCTTTGTATACTTTTTTACAACGCAATTGTAGTAAATCTGCATTTGCATTGACAGCCTAAAACATAAATATTCAAAATAAATACCATAGAGAGGCGAAGTGCCTCCCCTTCATGGGACCCCCGGAACCGCTCAGAACTACATCTCTCGTCTTCCACAGTATACGTCACCAACACCAACATGGCCGTGTGTGTAGTCTTTCTAATTACATTATTCGCAGTCTTATACTTCAACAGTTTTACGACAAACTGCGACTTTCTTGACTTGCAAAATTATCTTTTAAATTGACAAACATCATATGTGTAATTCATGGCACAATTCAAACGGGATCAAAAAAATATTTGTCTCTCGCCGTTGACTTCCATACATATTTTTTCCCGAAATAGGGTCCCATGGAAGGGGAGGGACTTCGCCTCTCTATGCATTAGCTCTGGGAAAAGGGTGCGATAACTACATCCGGTTAAACGTTGCCATAGCGACAGGCCAAACAAACACATTATTCAGCTTCATAGAAAGCACTAACACTCTTTCAATTCAATTTAACTTTCTATATCTAATCCGCATCTGACATTAGCAATAAGACACCATAGCTAGTGAAATAGCAAAAAACAGCAACAACCCATCAAACAAACAATTAAGTCGCTGCAATTGGAGAGATGGACAGGTAGGCTATACGTTATAACAGCACAAATATAGATTTCTAGATAATGCCCATGTGCATTAACAGCTATCGCCAGGTTGAGAGAAAGTAAATGCGCATTTAGTGGAAAACGTTATCGTTAACGTTTAGCTAACCGAATAATCAGCTGCAAACAAAGTCTTAATACATTTTTAGATGTTTCTGATCCATTTTTGAAATATTTTGTAATAGGTTTTCGATACCATTTTGTTTTACCATCATGTTTCTTTTGTTGATGCGCGGCAGTTAATTTGACACTTTGAACATGTTCAACGTATTTTGTATTCAATACACGATATCAAAGAGCCGAGAAAAGGAGATTCAATTCAGTTTTCTCATTCTTTTTCTCAATGTTTCAATTTATTAACTTGCTGAATATTATACGCCCTGTATGTGTCATAATCGTATCACTGATTGACCATCTGTTACATATCTTACACTAAGGAGATTTAATTCCTAGCGTTGGCCTTAACTCATCAGACTCTCTGGTCCCTTTCAGTACATTCAACAAGCTTTGGGCTGAATTGGACCGTCTGCTAATCCAGGAGGTCCCTGCCCAGCCCCCTCGACCGGAAAAGGACAGAGTGGTTTTCTTCCAGCGCCTGACCACCCTTTATGTGCGTTACATCCAAATCTTCAGACAACTAGAGGAGGTCTACGACCAGGTTGTCCACCCTCAAAAGAGACCCCTCATTCGAGAGGTCCTGGACGGGGTCATGGGTAGAATGGTGGAGCTCAAGCATGAAATGGTAGAGAAAGAATTCTCAGAGTACCACTACGTGGATGATGTACTCCAGGACCTGAAGCTAACACCTGTAAGTGACATTTTCTAACATATACTGTATCCTGTGAGAGCGTCAGTCTAACAAAACCAATGTTTCCTGTGATGTTCCTTTAGGAGTCCATTGAGATCCCCATTCCACGTTATTTTATCAGTGAGCGTAGCAAAGAACAACAAGAGCGAAGAAAGATGCTGACGGACATCTTTAACATGATGAAGGTTACAGAGAGAGCAAAAGTAAGTTCCCAGTAATAGTGTTGGCCAATAGATTTTTTACAAAGGGTATTATTTATTCATTTAATTTTTTTTAATCCATTGATAATTTATTCATTCTCTCGCGCACACATGAATGCATGCAGGCACACACACGCAGAGTCAAACGGAGGGAAACAAATGTTATCATTCATGTGTTTTGTTATCATTTCATGAATATATGCGATCACTACCTACAGCCAACAGCCCAGGGCATGAATCTAGAAGAAGCCATTAAGATCATCCAGGTGGCAGAGAGGGCGCGGCAGGGCCGTCTTAGAGCAAGGTTTATGAGAGACATCCAGAGGGACAAGATGAGGCAGAGCAACGCTAACACCCAGGACCAGCATGGAGTAGATACTGAGGCAGCTGCTGCTGTCTGCATTCAGAAGGTACTCTTATCATTAACATGGAAGCTACACTGTAGAACTTACTCACTCTCCTGATTGACTTGGCTGGGAAGGGAATCTTACAATTACAGGCTCTGAAATTATACCGCAAATGTGTATTTTACGTTGAAATTATTATAATGAAAGGTTACATTTTGACCTTTTTTTTTTACAGGTATGGAGGGGGTACACGCAGAGGAAGAGGACAAAGATTTATCGGGAACAGGAGCTAATTTTCCTTGGAATGGTGAGTCAAAGGGACATTTCAGTCAGCTATACATAATACTAAATTGAATTGCAATTAGGCATACAGTACCCTGTGAATCCCTTGTCTACTGATGACAACACACTTAAAAAGGGAAAAAGTCCCTTACAGTATTTCTTTCTATGCCTTTTAAAGTTTACTTACATTTAACAATAACATGTTGACACAGGCAGGTATATGGCGATATTGTTGTTGAAACAAGGGAGTTTACAATATTTACACCAGCAACAACAACAAAGTGATACAGACCACCATGCGTATGGCAGTTACACCGTCATCTTCTCTTAAGGTTATGGACCCAAGTCGTGATCTTCTCTGCCCTGCTGCGACCACTGCCCAGTCTAATGAAGCCAGCAGGCGTATTAAACGGGAAGAGCATGAGAGAGACTACCAGAACTCCATCGTGACCGTCACAAATAAACTGCGAAATGTGGAGGGGCCTGACATGAGGGAGACCATGAAAGGGCAAATCCGCCAGTGGTTCTTTGAATGCCGGTGAGATGGAATTAAATGGGTTATTAAGGTTATGAAGAGAGCGGATTATTGTCAATGGGGTCTACGTAGTCCTAGTAGACTATCCTATCCTATCCTAAGAAATTTTCAATAATAATTGTTTGCCCATTCGGCACCTATTGCACTCCGAGTTGGGGGGTGTCGTTAAAAATGTGGGCCTGTAAAGCCCTTTGAGACTGTAAAAGTGATAAAGGGCTATA
>OMPB01107796.1:0-10208 GCA_900312615.1 Stylephorus chordatus | reverse complement strand
TGGTTTAGGGTGGGAGAATGTATGGGTCTGAGTGGGATGGTGGATATGTGGATATATTAGGCCGATAGGTGATAGTTGTATGTATGTATGTATGTGTATGTATGTATGTATGTATGTTAGGGCTGTCAACTGATTGGTGGCCCTGGTGTATGTACGTAGGTGTGTATGCTCTTTGTTTTTGTTTTTTGTAATGAATTGAACTGTAAGAAAGGGGGGGCTCTACATAAGCCGAGGCTTCTGCCCCAACCCTTTGGTTGTGACCAAAGTTTATACTTTGAGTGACCAATAAATTCATTCATTCATTCATAGTTCTATGTACCTTGTATACTGGGATTGCACTGGGGTGTGCACTAGTATCTCTATATAGAGGTGATGGTGCACACCCTAGTGTAAGCCTAGTGCGGCACAGTGGCGCAGTGGGTAGCACTGTTGCCTCACAGCAAGAGCGTCATGGGTTCAAATCCCGGCCGGGGCACCTTCTGTGTGGAGTTATATTCTCCCCGTGTCTGCATGGGTTCTTTCCAGGTACTCCAGCTTCCTCCCACTAACCAAAAACATGCAGGTTAGGATAATTGGTGACTTGTCTAAATTGTCCATAGGTGTGAATGCGGGCAGGTCCCTCTTGAAAATGAGATTCTATCTCAACGAGGCTAACCTGGATAAATAAATAAAACACCAGGTGTATGTAAAGATGTATGTTTTTAATGTCAGTGAGTGCATGTTTATTTTGTACATTAACCGATTTATTTGATTTTCATTACCTTTTTATCTATTTACTGTATGTCTTATTTTGTAATGTTTTTATGTCTGCCCTTCGAGGGACGAGTGTTGCAAATTAGCTCTGCCTACAAGCACTGTGATACGGGCATCAGATTTTCTATGTATTTTGTATCTGTCCCTTTCAAATAAATAAATCGAATCAAATCAATTAAACAGTATCTGGTTCAACCAGATAGCAGAACATTTTAAACCATATACATTTTTGTAAATATTGGTAAAGAGAGGTTATTTGTGTTAACATTCGTGTAATATTGTGTGACATATTGTGTGACACAAATATTAATATTTGTGCCATCAAATACCTCCCCATGGATGTCGCACATGTTGTGGAGGATGCAACATGCAGACACAATGGTGGAGACTCGGTCAGTGTCAATGTCCATTCTCTTTAGTAAGCACCTCCAACGACCCTTCAGCCGCCCGAAGGCACATTCCACAGAGACCCGAGCCCTACTCAGCCTGGCACTGAAGTAATGCTGCTCCTCTGTCAAACGGACATGCTCTGTGTAGGGCTTCATCAGCTCAGCATGAGGTAGGCAGGGTCACCAAGGATCATGAGGGGGACAACGGTTCCCTCAATGAAGGTCTCCTTAAAATAATACAAATCATGTTAATGATACGCAATTATTAAATGGTGACACATGCTGTACAGGCCTTAATATTTTTATTACCAAATTCAGATAGAAGCCAACAGATTAGGAGGTGCCTTTAAATGGTCTCCATTGGGGATTTCTTAACTGGTGGTTGTGTAAGTACACTAGGCTATTAAGCGGTCTATATATAGTATATCAGATATACTGTTTATAAAAGTCAGCGTCGATGATTTCTGATGCATACCTAGGACTAGGCCTACAGCAAAGTTTTGCAATATTCATAAAAACATATGTACATCATCAGTAACAAGGAATAATAGAATTTGAATGTGTGAATTTTACATCTGGCAAGATCACCTCACTCTCCAAGCCTACTATGGAGTTGCGTAAAACTTTTATTTTTTTAATTGCTGCATAGGCCTATGTGTGTATTTATTTTCCTGCTCTTTTTGACCGCTGTGCTCCAGATCAACACCAAGTCAAATTCCTAGAATCTGTTACATAGACTTGGCAAGTATATTCTGATTCGGATCTGGTCAAAGAGCTCGCATGAAGGTGTAGACGCACCACTTGTGTGTTCCGATCAGAATATTCCGATTACCGAGATCGTATTAAACGACAGGTGTAACCACCACCTAACATACGCACGGTGGTATAAACAAAATTGGCCGGTGCGCAGACTGCGTACGGCGCTGTGTCATAAATCCGACGGTGATTTTGCGCAGGCACTTACTTTCTGGGCAAAGAACATTTCTACGCACATATAGGGAATGAGGCCCAATGTATCTTGAATTTAATCTCGAAATGCTGACTGTATTATCAAAACTTCAACGGTATTTAAAATTCTAATCGTTGTGCCATTATTTTTCCTATCTTTTCCTAAACCTATTTTACATATCAAACGTTTTAAAAGGTAAACATCAACACAAAAAAGACAAACTCATTTTGTTAATAAATGTCTTTTGAAAACAAAATTAAGGTTTTATTTTTTTACCACATTATCTGTAAAGTGCCGGCAAGCATTAGTAAACTAAACCGCAAAACATATCTAAAAGCTGATGGTGAGGCAACCTTGAATAATAGGCCTATGCAAGAAATATAAAGAGAACAGATAGACGTCTACATAATAACTTTAAAGAGAGGCTACAAAACATTTGACCGAGTTTGGCACAAAGGATTATGTGCTATGATCACAAGATCGTTGACATAGTAATTGTAGATTATATTCCAAGACCAAGAGTAGGCCTAGTCATTTTGAATGTACTTTTAAATGTTTATGATAGGTGTGGTGGATATATGTAGTGGAATGTAAAAACGAATCTGTCAAACTCAAATGTGGAAAAATAAGATAATCAAAAGGCAGACTTCGATAGTGTCTTAGAGTGAATGTTGGGCTCAAAATATGACCTTACGAACACAAGAGCCACTATGCTCAACTTCACCCATTGATATCATAGTAGCCTACAATTTATATTGCCGTCAAAGATGGGCCATTAGAAATGCGAATAATTTTTTATTGAAATGTTTACATACCAGTAAGCCAGAGCAAGAATGCCTAGGGCCAAATTAAGCAAGAAATAGCTTAAGGTTTGTCAAAAGCATAGTGGTTGGTGGACTTCCCAAGACAACCAAAAGAATATGGCAAATGTATTGTTTGAATAACTAGAGAAAGGAAATAGTTTGATAATATAAAGGAATGAACGAACATGAGTATAGAATAACTAATAGAGAAGGTAAGTGGAGAGAAAGGCAGTTTTGGGTCATGGATCATTTATATAAAGCACCTCATATTAATACTATATGTACTCCCCCAAAAATTACCTTTTTGGTCAGATCTCTTATTGCCCTGCTAACATTGACCACAGTAATAAACTGTAATTGATACAAAATTAAAATCAAACTGAATGTTTGTGAAACTAAAACTTGTTAGAAATTAAAATATCACAAGTTGCATTATTTACTAAATTGTTCCTATCCATACTGAAATTTAATGATACAATTGTAGCCCAATTACCAATCATAATGCCCTGATACCATTGTATCACAATTGAATGACATCCTGATAAATTAGCTGTGTTGTTTTTTTTTTTGTTAAATAAATTGGACTTATTGGACTTTTGCTTTCATGCATGTCTGTCATATTTACTGTCACCCTGTTGATGTAAAATAAAGTTTTCTGAATCTGAATCAATAAACTATTCATCAAAACATTTGTACTGAGTCTTGACACAGCTTTATGATAACAATAACCATTATAAAATACCTGTTAGGAAAGCTAAACTCCATAAACATTTGTGAAAAGAGAAATGTTTAGCACTAACGATTAATGCTGATGTTATGGTTCTTAGTAACTAATAACATTAAACCATCTTTTTTACAGCTTTCCTGCACCTTGGTTTAATTACAGAACCAAGGAAATCATCCAGATTTGTAATCACCTGTAACACATTTGTGTGGTTAATGCATTGTATACACGCAATGCAATTGAGGTGCATCATCAATTGCATATTAGAAAACCCATTTTATTTTCATTTTTTCAATTAATAATACTTAATACTTATTAATATTAATAAGTATTAATATGCTCTAGCTGTGTGGATGTATGTTACACATTGAACACGTTTATTTCACTACAACTTTACTAAAGATCCCCTTGAATTATATCAGCAAAACTAAAGCAAAATCGTGTTTTTCAAATAAACAGCTGATAAAAAAAAAGTACATTACTACCTTAACATGTTTTATTACAGTGTATAGTTTTCACAGTTGTGTTTAACCTGTAAATGACTGATGGAAAAAAACTAAAACATTTACATCATATAAGTTATCAGTGTACAAAAAGATAAATTGTAATTATTTATAGGGATACAAATTACTACAAGAATAAATGCATAATATAAAGTTATCTAAAAATATACAATACAGACTTTTTAAACCAAAAGTGGGAAACTTTCAGAAAAATTTGTTCCAGTCTCTTGTTGCCTCCATAAGATGCCTTTGACCATGTCCAATCCAGTCCTCTTGGCTGTTGAAAAGACGGCCACAGAACCAGCAATCAAACAAAGGCTGTTCACCATTACTTGTCAATGTCTTTGCTACCTCGTACTTCTTTTTACCTTTTTTCCTTAACTTTAATTTCAGAAGAAATCGTTCACGAACAGAACTCTGAACCGGTCGCATTCTTGAGCCGCTTGCGGGCAGCAGACCTTTAGTCAATGGCTTTTTCCCCGGTAACCCAATCTGGTTGAGTACAGATAGAGCCTCTACAGTTTGATGAGAAAGTGCCACTTTAGTGACAGCCCCCCTGTATCGATTTACAGACTTCATGATGCTTACAACTTCAGGTATGTCAGCATCTGGATGGTTAAGAACCACAACAGGTTGATATCTGCGAGGGCACTTGATCTGCTGTAAAGAACTGAAAGGGTAAAGTCTCAGTGTCCTTTCCATTTCTTTGGCAACAGGATGCCAAAATACAGGAGTCTCTTTTTCACCAAGTGTTTTACTTGAAAGTCTCCGTGCTTTATGCACAGGCATAGGACGCTCATCAAAAAGGGTTTTCCTGCGCCTTTTCCTTTGGCTTGGTGGGCGAACTGGCCTTGGGGCCAAGTAGGGTCTTTCCCCCTGGTATAGGTTTTCGCTATTTTTTTTCACACCAGTGCAGGTTGTTTCATTGGGTTTATTTGATAACAGAAAACACTGGGTCTGTGATCGAGGAGAGAGAAACAAAGGCTGATTAGTTGACGTCGGCACAATGCTTGTGAAAAGTCCACTGGTAGGTGAGACAATCCTGTATACAACTTTGGATCCCGTGCTTTCACCATTTTGCTTTGACTGAGTCACAGTCTGTCCTTCAGGATTACTCAAAATAGTGCCCGACTTTGCTTGCGAGACGAACCTAACCAGGTAGGCTTGACGCCCAGATGCCAAAATAGTGGATTTTTCTGCAGGGTTCATAGGCATTGCCAGAATTGAACGTGAACTAAGCGGTACCTGTGTGCTGGCCAACTTTAAACCAGCATTATTGGGGGGCTTTACAACTTGAAGCGATTTTTGTACAAAGTAGCAAGTCGATTGTGTTTTCAAAGTCTTGTCCACCGATGTGCACTGCCCTGTCTTAGAAACCAGAACAGGTCCCTTAAACGTTGTACCATTAATAAGGTAGTGGTTTGAGATTGTTCCAACGTTTGGCTGCATAGTGGACACAGATGCGATTCCTGTTTCACTAGGCCGCAACAATGGCTTTGACCCTCCTACCTCTCTGCCATTTTGAGAAAGAGCCTGACCCATTGGGCTAGCTGAAATCTCATATCCTGGCTTTATGTAAGACACATTGATCCGAGGACTGTTAGACTTGGTTAACAGTTTAAAACTTGTGTTCCCCTTGAGTTGCACTGGTATAGCATATTTATTCTCTGCAGTTTGCCATAACATTTGCTGCTTACCCTCTGGCGTCTGAAGAATTCTCAGAGTTGCCTTTGTTGCCTTTCCAGCGTCGCTGCTATCAGGACACGTTCCTACCCTTTCTTTAATAAGCTGGTGGCTAATGATGGCATCTGAATGCTCTTTCGCCACCAGAAGGCTCTTTTCATGGCCCAGTAGCACTGAACTACTCCTGCTCTCTTGCTGGTTTTCAGACACAGGTATAGGCTCCTCTTCAACTTTGATAATATTAAAGTCCTGCACAATTGACTCAGGAGTTTCCTCTTCAGTGGTTTGATCGTCGGCATAAACAATGCTGTTGCCAATTTCGTTGTCAATATCCGATATTGTTTCAATTTCTCGATGTGGAGGCTTATTAGCCTCTGCATGTGAACAATTACCATTTTTACCTTTGCTAGACAGTCTTGGAGATTCGGAAAACGTTAAACTTAGCTGAGAGGATTCTAGTCCAGAAAGACTATCATTATCTGTTGGAATTTCAGTCAGATTGTCAAACGGTGTGCTAGAGTTAAGTGATGTGTTAAATGATTCTTTAGAATAATTATGAAAACTAAATACTTCTTGGCTTGGTGAATTCATAACAGAGCTTGCTCTTAACAAGGAAAATTCACTGGCTTTACTGGTAGAACTGGTTGGCATCTCTGAGAGTGGGATTACATCTTCAGATGGCTCTTTTAGGCAATTCTGAGCAGCTTTAGTGAGATCACATTTAATTCCTACTTCACAAGATATGATCTCTTTGGGAGAAATCTCACCAATGCTATCACTCTTTTCTGTGTTGTTTTTCGAGGACTGATCATTTCCCAACAGGTCAGTGGCTTTATCCGATTTACTCCTGTCTGCATCTCCACAGATAGCAATAACTTTATCATAAACCTCTTTTGGAAGCAATGATCCTTGATTTTTGTTTGGGTAGAAGCTATCATTTTTAGATAAGGGTGAACGCTCATCGATTACTTTACTAAATCGAGTCAATTCAGAGTTTGAATTGGCTAGTATTAAAGATGAATCGGGGTTAGTTTTTGTAGGGCAAACGGGTTCCTTCACTTTATCAATCTTATTTGCCACAGAATAAATTGCACCGGATTGAGTTAAGGACTCTGACATGCCATTTTGTTCAGTTACTACCTGTTCTTTACATTCATCTCTCTGGAAGGCAGGAGTGAAGCTACCAAGAGGAATTTCCTCCTCTTCCACTTTAACTTTTACTGCCACAATATCATCTTGAAAATCACAAGAGCTAATGCTCTGAGAAGCAGCCAAGGGAGGGGATGACAAACCATCACCATTGCTTCTTTTCATATTCCCAACAAAGTCTTTACCATCGTGATGTGAAGCGTCGGATGCCACTGAGCCAAAGTCTTCCATTTGCGAAACATTTGGAGCGTGTAACTCCATTTTATGGGATGGCATGACTTTGAGAACTAAATGCTTTTTGCCATCAACCACCTTGAACCCAATTACCTTAGTTGTGCAATTAGGAGGAATAGAGATTTTATTTTTAACCATGAGAACTGTGAGTCCATTGGGGTTGTTGTAACCAGTTGTGTCTGAAGAGTTTTCATACTCCGGCATCATTAATTGTATAGGTGGTGTTGTTTCAGAGGCAGGCTGCTGTTCTGTAATTTGATAGTTTTTGTTCTTTTTCACTACAGTCTTGTCAAACCAAAGTGTCTCTTCTGAAATCCTTTCAGATTTTAACAAATTTCCATTGTTTGGTAAATCCCGTTTTGATAGCCACCGAGAATCCTTGGATTCTGCACCAATAGAGGGGCTTTTTAATAAAAGCTTTAAACTTGCAGATGAATTCGCCGTGGCATCTTCTTCTTGAGATCTCCACACGTTCTTCCTGTCCGCCATCTCTTCACCATGGACATTAACCATGTGTTTTGTGATATTATCACTCCTCTCTGCACCATAGCCACAGATTTGACAATTGAATGAGAATTTACTGGTGTGAACTGCCATGTGTCTATGGAATTCATCTTTGTTTAAGCTAACATGGTGGCATTTTGAACATTTGAAACGACTCTCGTTGTGATGGTGAATGTGTTGGACAAATGTGCCTGCATCCAGAGTTGTAAACTCACATTTCTCACAGTGAAAGTGCCCATTCAAACTATGACACATGATGTAGTGCCGGGTGAGCAAGAGCAGAGAGTATTGGACGTCGTTATTGCAGATCTCACATGTCACCAGGGTATTTCTGTGGCCAATACGATGGCGTTGAAGATCAGGGAATTCGTTTGTGACAAAGCCGCAAAGATCACAAGGATATGAAGGGAGGCTCTCCTTGTGAGACTCTCTAAAATGTTTCAGGAGGTCATTGGGGCTGTATGTAAATTCATCTTTACATACTGAACAGCTAAAGCTGAGAATCTTTCCAGAGAAAACTGCCCCCTGTGTATTTTTACAGAGAGATTTTTTCATCACTTTTTGATTTTTGTTAGCAAGGGCTGAGGTCTCTTCGTTACAGCATTCTTCAGGTTTACATTGGGGAGACCCATTAGACTGATCAGTCACTACTTTCAAATGCTTGTAAACAAAGTCTTTCATTTCATTCCTTTCTTCTTCTATATGAGTAATGCGGTCATTTCTGGTAGAACGTTCAGCTGTACCAAGGTCTTGCTCCATAGCTTCACCACTGCAGAAATCTGAAATGAAGAAACAACATTTGTGTATTATTGATAAATGATCAGTGTGAACATTTCATAATTGAAAAATTTCATATTGGGCATTTTTATCTAAATTTAAATATTTAAATGTTCAACAGTTTTCAATTCCATTTTTATTGAACATACATTATGAAAAGAAAACGTTTTGCTATCAAACAAACTGTTTAGCCAGCTGCAAATAAATACATGCAGCAGAAATCACATTTTAGCATATTATTGTATTATATATTGGAACTAATAAAAACATTTAATTTTGCCCGAAATTATCCTTAAAGGGCCTAGATTGTATTTTTTTAAAACATATTGTATATTTTAAACAATTCCTGTGAGTCTATGTAACACATCTGTAAGTTTTTTTTTCAATAAAATAAATTATTTTGTATTTTTAATCAAGTACTTTGGTGCACCTCTTACTGCCCTTCCAACTTACAAGCCGTTTGTGGCTGGACTCCGCCCACACTCACACTAGTTAGTAGTAGGACTCGATAGCGATCTATAAGTTTCGTTTACTCTGCAGTAAGTTTTGTTTACTCTCCCTCTCTCTCTCTCGAATCGGATTCGAGAGTATCGCTGATATCAAGTAAATGCAGAACCAGTATCGCATCACATCTCTCTCTCTCTCTCTCATGATGCGATACTGGTCCTGTATTTACCAGGGGTGCAAACTGGTGATGGCCCAAAAAGGTGACTTTTTTTTTTTTTGCCTGAAAACGATAGAAAATGATAAGTGGGCCGCACAGGCGTCTATCAGCAGCAGCGGGGTTAATTTTATACTGTCTATGAGTTTAGCCGACAGAGCAGACAGGAAGATGTTAGCTCGCGCATCAATGTGATGACTAGGGCTGGGTAACGTTCAAAAATTTTCGATACATTACCGATACCTTGAGTTCGATACCAATACCAAAACGATACCTTTTCAATACCTTGATTTAGACTAATAAAAGTACATTTCATAATGCAATAACCTGAAAATGTTTTTACCATTACCAGTCTTTTTACAATCGTTTTTCCAAATATAAACTCCAAATGTTATGTATTTTAAGTGGGAAATGTTTATTGTCGTTTTTCACCTTAACTACTAAATCATTTAGTCTAAATGAACTATTTTTACACAAAGTGCAAGTACTTCTAAATAAACAATGTGCATTCATGCACAATTGCAAAATAAAAAAGCAATAGGAAGTACTTTTAAATTAATAAAACCAATGTGCACAATTAATGTACAGGATAGCTTAGCAATTCTTTTGACAGAAATCAAAACAATTTCCACCAATGACTAAAAGATGCTTGAAACAAGTCATTAGAGTACATTATATAACTATATAGCACCTTATGCAATGTCTAGAATACAAAAAAAATTACCATTAGCTTACATTAGCTACGGTTGACTTGACATGCTAGCTATTAGCTAAACATAAAATACAATACGAACGGGATGAAATGCATTAACCAAATTTACATCATGGTAAGAACTTCTAGTATTATAATCACAATCTCAAACATATCTTACTTTGGAGACAAAGATTTAACAGGATCGTATTGGAGTCAACTCGAAACTAATCCATGCTGTCTGCGTCTAATCTCCAAATGGATTTTACTGAAAAGTGTCTGACTGGGAACAACGAACGAAAGGTGGCTTTAGAAGTCAATATATATTTATTTCAACAGCTTTGTCTTCTCTGTGTCAGAGAAGCAGCAGCACCACGTAAATACGACC
>OMPB01107715.1:0-10788 GCA_900312615.1 Stylephorus chordatus | reverse complement strand
TATATATTATTAAAAGCCATAGACGCTGTGTTCTACAATGCAATTTCGAACATTTGAACGGTGGTTGAACTTAATTATGGCTCACTATCACACATTTTGCTGGGTTTGACTGTTTATATGATAATGTGCATCTATATAACGTCACATATGAAATGCCATGTGTGAGACGAGCATCATTATACACGTGTCGCTTTTTATTTCTCCAATTTGGCTTCAATTCAATACCTCACCATCTGAGTCGCAAATTTCCCGTGGCTCCAAAACGTTCGTACGCATGGGTCTATAACTTTACGTTGAGGTACGAACGTTTTCTCGCAACGTTTCTTTTTTATAAATAACTACCTTTGCGAGGAAAGTTGCGTACGACCGTTTCTGAGAACTTTAAGGGCGTTTTGATCGTACGCAATGTTTTATAAATGAGGCCCCAGGATACAATTTTACAGGTCTGTGTACTGGACATTTCTGTTGGTTCAACTGCTAGTAGCCCAACACACCATAGCAATGAGTCCTGTCCACTCAAATGCACAAATGCTCGTATTTTACCATTTTGTGTTCATGACATCAACAGTTTGTTTTTTACTTTTTTCCCCAAATGTATGTACAGATTTATAGCATATTTTATTTTTATATTATTGTTTCACATATTTTATTTGTTGTCTTTCTCTGTGGCCTAATATACACATCAAGAAAAATCCTAAATATTACTGTCATTCCTACAGGTTGTGTTTAGCCTCACGTGATTTACCAGTGTTGTTTTGTAGAGTTGTAAAACTGTGACCTTGTTAGCTAAATACATATCGATTAGAGCAGTGCTAAACATTTTGTGTTAAAATATTGTGTTGAAAATCTGATCAGATGGACAGCAACAGTTCTAGTACCAACATAGGGAAACCCCACTGGTGATTATGTTTAGCAACAATAAACACTGACCATTGGGCAACCATTGGTCTCTCGTCATTGGGGGGGAAAAAAAAAAACGATTTTAGGAGGAAATTAACCTTGACAATACCTTGACATTGAAACTGAAACTGAGGTTTTATTGAAATATTAATATTATGATAGTTAGCCCATGGGCTCAGACCCAAAATTGAACATAGTGGTACCATCTGGGTGGGCAAATTCTACTTGTGATTTTTTTTAAATTCCTATACAGGCTACATCCCTAGATTGTGTTTTGATATGATAGACCTTGCTGACTGGCAGCTTATTAGTGGTTATACCCTCTTAAAAAATGGAATACTGCTGTTCCAACAGCGGGAAAGTGCCTTCCCTGGAAATCTTTCTTTCATTATATACTCTGGGAAACCTGGACATAAACAAAACCTTCAAAAAGTGTTAAGTGCTTATGTGTTCATTATTTCAAAAGTGGAGTGGGCTTCTATTAAATATAAAGTCCCCTCCGAACCCCCAGGATCTGCTACTATAGGCGCTAATAGGGGAAAATAACAATGTCCAATAAATATGAAAAGTTGCTCCTGTGGAAAGGCTATCATATATTAATTTAATTATATTGACCCTATAAACAATTAGTATAGGTAAGGTTTTACCACTCAGATGGTACCGATATCTGGTCAGGCCCATGGACCAAGTATTATATTTCTTAGATGTATTGTCACCATGTGAAATGCGTTGCAGAACCTCCACCACTGGCCTAAACTGGCCTGCACTGTGAGCCAAGGAACATTGGACATGATATAGTGATGTAAAGCAGAATCATCAACCCAGATTCAAAACGTCAAGGTATACTTTTGAAATAAATGCATTATAATCGACAACAAGCTATAGTTTTGTATAAGACTCAAACAGGTAACATTCAAGTCACGCAACTGTGACACGCAGTTCCACACGCAACTGCAACAAGTATCCTATTTGTGTCAACCGAAATATCTAATATCATTGTACTTTTAGTGTTTTGGATGAAATTTGATGAATTCATGATCGGATTGAGTTGACCATTTTCCTACATAACTGTGTGTTAATGGTTAAACAGTAGCTTTTTCTATGTAAAACACGTGTTTCTTCTTGTGTTTCTTCTGTATAGTATATTTGACTATTAAAGCTGTCAGTTTATTAGGGTTTATAGTCTTTCAAACTTAATATACGAAGTATATTCATAGCCACTTAAAACTTGAAGTATATGAGGATACAATTAAACACCAAAGAAATATCCAGCTTTTATGTAACAAATCACAGGTTCATGAACACTGAGCATCCATTCGCATTTTCTGCTCAGTCCTTTCTAGCTTTAATCACATTTCAACCCCACCTCCTTTTTTCCTCTGCTTCAACATTAGCAGAATGTCTGCCATTTCCTGCAGAGTTCGCACCTCCTCCGTGAGTCTGTTCTCTCCCCCGGATGGCCTGACCTCCTTCAACGGCTCTCCCGTGCGCTCCGTCACGCCAGGAGCTGTTTGAGTGAGTGCTCTCCTCCTCCCCTCCCTGGCGCCGTCCACACACTCCTGGCTTCTCTCTGCAAGACAACAACCGTGGTGGCGAATAATCGCAACAAGAGAACCTTTCCCGGAAGAGAAGTCTCATATTACGTATAGTCTGATGCAAATGCACCTCTAACCAAAATTAATGAGAAAACATATGCATGCAGATAAAACATTTCAATTATTCTTCCAATTTTTTTCTTAATTGACTTCTGCTACTGGTTTGTCAAGTAGTGTTTCATTGTAATTGAATAAGGGCCAAAAATAGGTTATTTGTTTGCTTCCTAAAATAGCTACTCTTATCCGAGATATATTTGCTCTCAAGGCTTATTTAAGTCTTATAAAAACAATCTGAATCTCCATTCTATAAAAGCGAACATTTTAAAGCAAATGTAATGAGGTAGATATATATGTTATCCTTTGAAACCCTCCAACACTATGAATTAAAACTAACAGGCAAGCTAACAGGTGGCAGTTGGGTGATCGCTTTAAATTCTTGAAATGTTTAATGGCTTGTCAAAGGCACAGGTGACGCGTAGATCAATCATTTTCTGGCTATAATAGCTAGAAGACCATTTAGACATGTTGTCTAGTCAGGGGTTCAGGGGTTCCACTCCTTTCATAGATTACAACTGATGGGAATGTGTCCACACTCCTGCTTGCTGGATTTACTCCAGGGTGAGGGTGTAATAGGCCTACTCTTCTGCTCTCCTAAAGCTGTCTGGGGAAGCGTTCTGAGCTTTTTATTTATTTAGCACATGAAGAAAAGTACAATTATAGGATATATATGAAATTATATGTAGTTATTATCATGCAGAGCTGTGCATAACCATAGAAACCCAGTGGGGCTTATCAAGTGGCTCCTTTAAAAAATACATCATAGTAATTATACATTGCAATATGTTACATTTAAGTACAGATATACAAAAATTGCAAACATATAAAGTAACAAAACAAAATAAAAACAGAACAAATCAACTATTCAATAGATGTTGTTTGACTTCCTTTTTGAACAGATTTGGAGAGAAGTCAAAGTAATGAGAAGGAAGCTTATTAAAAACTTTGGCTCCTTTATGAAGGCTTGGCTGTTGGACATGTAATGTTGGACAATGCCTCGTGTGTTATAATTATGATTCTCCTCATTTCTTCTAAAGAAACTATTGAATATGGGGGGAGCTATGAATTGATTTGAAGACAAAATGTGCGGTGTGAAGGATATTTACTTGATAAATGTTGAATATAGCTAAACTCTTGAAGAGAGGTTGTGTGTGAGCTGTGTAGTCTGCTTGTGATATAATTCAAATACAACGTTTTTGGAGAAGATGGATACGGTGCAGTTTAGTATGACGGGTGCTGGCCCAAATGATGTTACAGTAATTAATATAAGGGAAAACCATAGAGTAATACAATTTCAGAGATGTTATTTTGTCAAGCATATAATGAGGTTTACTTAAAATGCCGATATTTTTGGCAATTTTAATAGAAATAATATGAAGATTCCAACTTAATTTATCATCAATTAAGATACCCAGAAATCTAGTTGACGAAGCAAGGGTTAGGACACAAGCAATTGACATGTATTGTCAATTTCCCCTGCAACAGCATCTTCGCAGCTAACCCCTTGTGGCTTTAGGACGTATTACACCGCACAGAGGCGCACCAAGTACCTGAAATCACGGTTGCCTCTGACTGAGGACTACACTGCGTGTACGCGTCAGACGTCTCGCGTTTGGAAGTGTCACACGTCTGTATTTCCACGTCTCTTGTCTCCGGGATCGGTCGCTGGTGTATTGGGGAGTGTGAACACACCACCTGGGCTTTGCTGCCCTCTCTCTGTGGGTGACTGTCACTGCAGCAATCAGTGTCGACGGCTTTCATCAGAGCCGGCTGCTCTGCTTCACAGTTAAGGGTTTCTGTGCTGACAGTTTGGGGCACATTTGAAGATCCAGCCAGGAGATAGAGCTGGCAGCCGTCTTCTTCCTAAAACAGACAAAAACCATGCCAATGAGGGTGCAACATCTGCAAGTACCTTACAATTAATAGTTTAGTGTGATGTTACTCTCAGAACATTAGAGGCTTCTGTTTTTTTTTAACAATAACTGAAATCATAGAGGTGGGGTGATTTTGGATGAACAAACAACATAATTTAACTCACACTCTCTAAGTCTGAACTGTAGCAACAGTCTCTAGGAGAGTAACTTGGTGAAGATTCTGCACCTGCTGTGAAATATCCGATTAATCTCACCCACTGTTGAATACACAATAAACTATACAAAGATGGTCTTAAGGGTGACGGCGATGACACTTACGAGAGCTGACTTCCCCGCGGTTCGAGATCTATCAAAAAGTAATAGTATCACATTTTTCTAAAGCAGAACAGCACTTTGTGTTATTCACTCCAAGTGGATTCTGTGGATGACGATACCCAAATCCCTCTCTTTATAAAAAAAATTACACATTAAACATCATATTTTGGGACATTTTTGTACTTGCTATGGTGGTCGCTTGTTAACTATACAGATCTTTCGACGATTGTTTTGTTGTTGTTGCATTACATCAACCCGGCCACTAGGTGGCAGCAATGCCACGTATGCCGCAGTACCGCTACCTGTATTCGGGGCTTGGACTTGGGGCCACATGTCTGCGGCTCTCTAATGCGCCTGATGGGGAACAAAGAGCCTTTTACCAAGTGGAGCATCAATCCATCATCCATCTAAACAAGTCTCGTCCAAAACAATAATTATATATTTTTAAATATTTTTGACACATACTGCTTCCTTGAAATGTTGCCAGTGGTATCCTCTTTGAGATTCATCTTAGATTGTGACCTCACAAAACAAGAGCCTGAAGTGGAGGGTTAGAGAAGAACAAATGATTAAAGATACAGCAGAGAGACAATGCTGCTCTGCTAGAACATTACAGGGAAGTGGCTACCTTCACTGCCACACCCCTCGTTGCTGAATCCACTGAAACGTCCTTCATCAAACTGCTCTGGCGTCTCTGATTGGCTAAGAGTGAAGTCAAGCAGCTGCCTGTCCTCTGATTGGTTGAGAGAGAAACTAACTCCATGTCTCCCTTGATCGCTGGCCTCTGTGCTGTTATAATGATATACATGCCAGTGCATATACATGATACTGTACATACATGATACCGTACATGCTACTCTACATACATGATACTGTAGAGACATGTAACAATACATATATATGTCACCCTACATACATGTTACTGTAATGGTAGAAATGTTATTGTATATCCACGTCTGCAATTGGCATGTTATTATCCACACAAAATACTGTACATACATGGAACTGTACAACATGTAGAAATAGAAAATGATTCTGATTGGTTAAGCACATTTATAGAATGAATGAATGAATCTTCCAACAACATTTTAAATAAATGAAATATCTTGAAAAAACAACAACAACAACAACAACAAAAGGATCCCATTTAAATAGAAATGTTAAAACATCAGATTAAAATCCTAATCTGTCTCTCACCAGGATGGAGGGCTTCCAAAGAGGACTCTGGCCACCGCAGGGCGGTCAGGTGGGTAGTGGGGCATGTCCGACCCAGAATACCACGGGGTCCAGTCCCCCATTCCCCTCGGCTGTGAGAAGGGACGAAGCTCCAAACACAACAGGATTAACTATGTTTGAGTTCAACTCGAAAAGCAGTTCTATTGATTGCTGTTACATTTGTGTAATTTATGTCACTATGGATACACTGGGGAAGTGCTTCTATTTTACTTAAAATATATACTTAATGTACTTAAAAGATGTCATGGTTGCATGATGCTGTCATTGTACTATGCTTACAGTACAATAGTTTTTAATCTTTGATCAAGGTTACTGTCTTTCCATCAAAAACGTGTTCAAATATTTATAGATAATGCCATAGATATAACTCATGCATAGACATAGTGATGGAAGTATACAAGTGGGTGACAGTAAGACTTTCATCCTGTACATCTTCACTTTTAGCTTGCCTGTTTTATATGTGATATAAACACCTTGCTTTATTTTGCCTTTAAAAGCCCTTAATACAATTAAAAATGTCTTTAAAAGGTGCTATACAAGAAAGTGTATCAGTATTATTGGGGCCCAACACAATTTAATTGACTGAATTACTTGATTTTCTAAATAATACTAATGATTAATTATAAACTCAAAAAGGCCACTAATCCTTCAGTTCCAAGCTACATTTAATCTTAACTCAATATTGTCTTTACGGATCAAGGACAGAAACAAGAAGTGCATCTTCTGGTTCTGGTACCTGTGCCTGGAGGGTGGAGGTGTCCCAGGGTGGAGCAGGGGAGATGGGGTGCAGCCGGTCTCTCTGCTGGAGGTCTGGCTGCACTGGAAACGCTGCCAAAGAGGCGTGGAAACCAAGACATCTGGCACTCCTTTCACTTGTATTTACAGTCACCATTACAACTGTCCCCGTCTCCTCCCCCAGTCAGGTGCTTTGTGGTTTCCAATTTACTCCATTGTGAATTTAAATTGGTTTTCTGTTCTGCTTTGTCTTTTTCTCATGTGGGTGTTTAGTTAGGTGATAGTCTAGGTTTGTCTGTTCTTAGTGTGTTTAGTGAGGTAATAGTCTAGGTTTGTCTGTTCTTAGTGTGTTTAGTTAGGTAATAGTCTAGGTTTGTCTGTTCTTAGTGTGTTTAGTTAGGTAATAGTCTAGGTTTGTCTGTTCTTAGTGTGTTTAGTTAGGTGATAGTCTAGGTTTGTCTGTTCTTAGTGTGTTTAGTTAGGTGATAGTCTAGGTTTGTCTGTTCTTAGTGTGTTTAGTTAGGTGATAGTCTAGGTTTGTCTGTTCTTAGTGTGTTTAGTTAGGTGATAGTCTAGGTTTGTCTGTTCTTAGTGTGTTTAGTTAGGTGATAGTCTAGGTTTGTCTGTTCTTAGTGTTTTTTGTTAGGTGATTTGTCTCTTTCGGTCCAAATCCTGAGCTACTGACATTTTTATCACATTTCACAGAATAGTTTTAAGGGAAATCCAGTTAACTTGGACTCAGAACATAAGACCAAAACCTTTTGGTCAAGTTGATCGATTACACATGTAAAAAGTGTACTTGAAATGAGGAGACTTCCACCTGAGCAGGCAGAAGGTATGGAGAAGGGGCTGATCGGCTGGGCCTGGTCTGAGCAGCTGTGATCGGAGAAGGCTGACTCCAGCACCGGGGACAGCTGTGGTGGTAAACATACCACAGTGAACAGAACATTACTGATGGGTATCAGACCTCTCTGGTAATAGGCCAGATGTTATTACCAGACATTTACTGTAGTAGAAATGAACCAGATGTGTACCAAATATTTAGCAGATGGGTAATAGAGGGGCCAGACATGTAGGTAATATGTGTCAAACTGACCTGCTGACATTTAAAGTTTTCTGGGATGCAGTAGCTTATCTTGTTCTGTTCCTGAACACTTGGAAGGAGAAAGGAAAGGGGGGAGGAATGGTGGTTGAAGATGGAAGAATGGGAAAGGATGGATGGAACAAAAAGGGAATAGAATTATTCCATCTTTCATTTGTTGACATGACACAAGCTACTGTGTACTTTATTTAGATAGCTTCTTGCGTTGATGTTAAAAATTTTAACATCAACGCAAATTAGTGCTGACATGTGGGAGGTGAGAATATCAAGAATCAATGAAAAGCACAGTATTTGGCATACCCTTTTTTTATTTTTTTTAAATACTTTATTTTGAACATATTAAAATAAAATGATAAAAGACAAATAAAAAGAAAATCAGGTTATTTAACAAAGAAAGAAATAGCGCCAAAATAATATTACTAATAATAATAATCTTACATAATCCTTTACTTATATATGTGTTCGAAAAAGGAGTAGGAAGAAGTTTAGTGAAAAACTTATCAGGTCCTATCCCTTCTTTAAATACCTCAAATAAATTCTTCAAATAGATTTTTTTTTTGGCTTTCCGCCCCAGTGTTTGAACATTCTCAATAAGATGCATAACCAAACAAAATACTAAAATCTAACAACTAAACAAAAACACTCAGCATACAAGATAATGCAGTTCACAATGATAATGTTATAGTAATATATATCATACACATAATACTAAATATAAAGACCTATACAATTATACATATATAATTCATATCTATACACATGTATATACCCACACACTGTGCCCAATAAGCTTCTAGTCTATATCTATTTATTATGTCGCTTTTAAACATCCTCTTGAACCCATTCTATGTCGTACTCTGTTTCAGTTCGTCTCTGCATTTATTCCATAGAGTAACCCCTTTAACTGAAATACAATGATATTTTGTGTTGGTCAAACATGCAGACTCCTCTCAAATCATATTGACTCTCTCTTTTGATGGGGATGGGATGTGCATTGTATCGTCGGTGACACAAGATTGATCATCACTTCATGCACTTGTAGACACTCGTAGTCTATGCGACATTAAAGATGCGTTAATTGATGCCTTACCACTAGAGGGCCGAAAGTGGATTCCATTCCAGTACCTCTGTACTGTTATTTTTTAAATGGAGCTTAGCAACATAGTTTATTTTGACACTAGCTACACAGATGGATTGAAACACACCAAAACACTCAACTCAACTCAGACGTGTGGAAATGTGCAAATGTGCGCTTTCAAGCCCTCTTTTATGATCCCTTTTGGTGTATATCCCTCTCTCTAACACTCAACAACACTTACCCCATCCTCCCACCATCACCACACGAGAAAAACGACAGGAGTTGTTATGTGTGACTCGCATACACGTAACTCACATAAACAAGTTAATATCTTGGTTCTCAACAAGTCCTTGTTTTTAAAATTGAATAAATAATATTATACAGTGCAGATGAGCTTATTACTTAGCAATACTTTGGTATGTCCAAATATATTAATACAATATAGATGGAATATGCAAATATATATGAAACTATAGAATTGAAAGAAGGTATATTTTATTCTTCACAACAACAAAAAATAAAGCTGATGCTGTTTTGGTTTTCTCTTCTAAATGTCAGTCCTCTCCACTTGTTTTTGTTCTGTTTGCTCATTATCCATCTGTTATCTATCCTATCTGGGGCTGCACCATATTGCACATACTTCATATCGGCGATATGAAAAAATACAGGAATTTTCACCAGTTGACTTGAATAGCTCTATTTGGAAATAAGTAATCATTCTACAATGATTGGGGTGATTTCGTAGCGGAGTGCATCTGCATAGAAAATAATTGACCCTTGGATCTTACGTCAACCTCGCCGCCATATTGGGTGGGGAACTCTCCTATAAGCTGTAAACGGGGGAGCTGCGGTTTTTCTGGATAAAAAGCACTATAACGTTTACATTTCTCAGTTTTGATTTCGACGGGTCGTTTTATATTCGAGGGATGATGCGTAAAGTACAAAACAAAAACGTATCGCAGCAACGGACCGAAGCAGTCTATGTATACAGTCTGTGACGATGCTGAAACGATATATCGCGCAGCCCCTTCCTCTCTCTCCGTCTCGTGGGTTTCCAAACACCTCGTCTCGTCTCCTTCATCCTCTCGCCTTGTTGCCATGGAGTCCCTGGACGATTTCGTGCTAGCTCAGCACTCCCGCGCCGTGAGTGATTAGATGGCGCCAAGCAGCCGTTTAGAGTGCACTAGCTTGAATCTGTCCCGATTTTATGAACGTGCTTCAGCAAACTAAATCAATACTCGCATCTCCCTTTCTTTAGATGTATGTTAGCTAAGGATGTAAAAGAAGTTGTACTAGAGTGCACACACACACACACACTATTATTTTTAACGTTTTTAGAATGGAAAGTGACTCGGCTGGCTATTAGCTAAATTAGCCGTGAGATCAACTAAAGAACCACAATGTGAATGCTTGTCTGGTTTTAATGTCCCTTGTTTCTCTCTCTCTCTCTCTCTCTCCCCCCCTCTCTTTCGCTCTCGCTCTCTCTCTTTCCCTCTTTCTCTCTCTCTCTCTCGCTCTCTCTTTCCCTCTTTCTCTCTTTCCCTCTCTTTCCCTCTCTCTCCCCCCCTCTCTCTCTCTCTCTCTCTCTCTCTCTCTCTCTCTCTCTCTCTCTCTCTCTCTCTCTCTCTCTCTCTCTCTCTCTCTCTCTCTCTCGCTCTCTCTCTCTCTCCTCCCTCTCTCTCTCTCTCTCTCTCTCTCTCTCTCTCTCTCTCTCTTCTTTCCCTCTTTCTCTCTCTCTCTCTCCCTCTCTCTCTCTCCCTCTCTCTCTCTCTCCCTCCCTCCCTCCCTCTCCACCAGTGTCGTCTCTGTGTAGCAGCGCTCCAGGTTCTGGTCCTAGCAGTCCCAACAGCTCCACCACAGCCATCGCCAACGGCAACACCGGATCAGTACCAAACA
>OMPB01107303.1:0-10011 GCA_900312615.1 Stylephorus chordatus | reverse complement strand
ATAAACCCCCCCCCCCCCCCTCCATTTCAACTCTGCATGCAGGTAACATTCATCCACAGCCTTAGTTTCATGCTTCACTAATTGTTACACATTCTGATTGATGTGCACTGAAAGTTGATTGCTCCACTCGTTATCGCTTTCCAGATAGCTTAGCTAAGGGGGAGAAGCATTGAACTACATCGATGATTGGCCTACCCACACCTCATAGTTTAGCCAATCAAATAGACTCTTCCATGCTGGGCAAGCTGAAGAGAGAACGTTACAAACCATGCCTATGTGGCACACTTCTAACAAGCCTAACTGCCTTCTGCTTTGAAGTGCGAAGGACAAAGAGAAAGAGAATGCGGTCGTCTGCTATGCTTAAGGGTCTACATGTACATGCTAGAATGAGCACAGGCCTTGGTTGGTTGGGTAACGTATGTTACGCCACAACAGTAATTGGTTCCGGTAATTACAGGAAATGCCAGACATCTATGTTCATCTCTCCTAGTCGTGAGAAAAAGATTATCACAGACACATGAGATATATATGAGAGAGTATCAATTGTTGCCTATCAAATGATACCATGTATTTTTTATTTTATTTTTTTTAAACCAGATTGATGCATTATTCAATCGTATGCATGGTTCAATCCAACATTACAACATATGCATGGTTCAAGGGCATACGCTGATATCAGCTGTGACTAAATAATTGGTTCAATATTCTCAGATTGGCTGATGTGGAAATTAATTTCTGACAGGGGTCTTTACATCATCCCTTTAGTATGCTATTTTGCCAGATGATTAACAGAAAATCTGATTATATCATGGGCAGATAAAAACAGAAGGGATAAACATATAAAGTAGACATTTACTTACTACACTTTCTATACGCACTGTGTGAGATAAATCACCCCTAATGAATAAGGTGTGACTTAATTTCTTTATCAGAAAGAGCTCATTTATAATTTTAATCTGGCCGGTCATAAGGTATTTTCCTTATCATTGACCATTATCTAAAATGATATACCTAATAAGTACATTTTTAACACAAGAATAACAAAGTACCGATCAGCGAAAGCTTTACACTTTTTTAAACAAGAAGAAATGTTACTTAACAACAGATGGACAGCGTTTGCCACCATGGTAAGTATTACACGCCTTCTACAAAAGCAGATAGCACATTTACAGTGCATTAGTATTGACATGATGTCACTAAAGGGATACAAATCCCAGGGGGAGCTGGTCTATTTGTGGCGGCTGTTTCACTGTGTTTTCTCATGCGAATGATAATATACAGCGTTGGGTAAAGTGTGAAATTTGACTGCAGCAGCTGTGTCACATACTGTAATAAGCAGAGGCGGAAATTGTATTGCTCTTCATTGTCTAGTCTGGTCCACACCGTCTGATGCGATTGGCCACCCGTGCGCCATAGTTAATACTGTATGATTGACTGCTCCTGTGTCTGTCGGTTAATGTAATTGGCTGCCTCCGTTTGTGGTGACGCAAATGGTGTCATTGGCGGTGGTTCCTCCGTGCTAGGATCTAGTCATCTCGTCTGTAGAGACAGCATCCACCGACGACGCAGCATCTTCGTGGCTGAGCAGCTGATTGCATCAGCCAGTGGGCCCTGCGACAGAGGGCGAGCCAGACTAGCGGTAGGATCACCGTGGATATTGATCAGCCAGCTATTCAATAGTTGGCTGTTCTGAGGATGTTGAGGATGACTACAACTAGGAAACAGTAGCCAGGCATGATGCTGTGGGTAGTTGGTCCTTTAGAAGAAATTGGTTGTGTGTAGAAGGGATTCATTAGATGACAGTGTTTCTCTTATTACTATACTAATACTCAGGATATGAATTAGCCTACAATAGCCATGATATTCACACTTTTTAATGAGAATAGGTAGAAATGATAATGGCATTTGTTTTGCAATTTATTTTTTTTAGATGTCAATCATTCAGTGACTCATTTAAAAAAAATCCATATTAATCTTTAACAATCCATTTACAAATGATTAGTAGAAAATACAATGATAATCTGTGCAATTTTATTATTGTTTTGTGAAGAGGAGTTGGAGTAAGTATGTGGCGAACAGCACTCGGCTGGGTTTGTTGAAACACAAAAACAGCGCAGACTGCACGGCAACAGCCAAATAATACTGGTTCTTCACTCTGTTAGTATTTCCGCTCTGATGTTTTTCTCCAACGAGCCCAGCTACTGCTGTTTAAGAAGGAAAGACATTATAGACCAATTCCCTCCACCTGTCTCTAATCACCTGTCTCTCAATCGAGCCCCAATAGCCACACCCCCTCCTTTCTCTCCCTACAGACAGAGCCTGACCACACTCCCCTCCACACACCCGGTCACCTGACCTAGGCCCGGGTCCCGTCCGGCCTAGCCGACTTTAGGTTCACCTGCCACACATTTTCCTCCCAGCTGCCACTGTGGATGATAACATCATCCAAGTAGGCAGCTGCATATGCGGCATGTGGCCGCAGTAATCCATGAGGCTTTGAAATATGGCTGGGGCCCCAAATAACCCAAATGGAAGTGTGACAAATTGATATAAACCTGCTGGATTTTCTCCTTTCTCCTTGGACTTGGCCAGTCCAGGAGTTTGTTGATCTGAGGCATTAGGTAGTGCACCAATACTAATACAAAGCGATGTCCGTGAGACACTCTGTTCAAATGGCCTGATGAGGTCCATGTCTATGCGGTCAAATGGAACCTTCATTAATGGTAGTGGGCGCAAAGACACTTTTGGAACGGCTGGCTGGTTAACCTTCTGAGCAGGAGGCACACCACCGGCATACGTCCCCCCAGATGCCCAGCCAATAAAATCTGGCTATTATCCGCTATCTCAGACTGCTCCAGGGGGAAATCTTCCACAGCGGAAAATTGAGGAGCCGGTGAAAACTCCAACAGAGTTTCCTCCAATCATGGGGTGCGTCAGGCGGGAGCTAACTACGGCCGTTATCTCATGTGTTTTGCCCCTATATTTTATTAACAAGGTAACACATGGATATTCGTGTACATCCCCATGCACGCATTGAATATACCGCGATGCCTCCACCAATGCTCCTGGCTGAACCAGACTTTGATGGATCATGGACTGCATGCAGCCTGAATATATCAATGCCTGGCGTATACCCCCTTGGATTCGGTATGTCTCTCCTAAACCGGGAGAGGCAGTTGGAGGTCCAACAACCTGGACCACATGTCCCACCTCCTTCAACGGGCACTCCCTCCGGAGATGGCCAGGCTGACCATTATCATACACATACAAATATGAGCTAACTGTAGCCTGGATGTTGCCGTTAAAAATAAAATGAATCCACTCTGTCCTAATATTTTTGCGTGTTGAGAGACTGTGCAGGGATATATGTTGCTGCCTGCATCCTAGAACAGTTGGAGCATTGGGATCTTGCCTTAGACATGTTTTCGTTGTACTGTAGATCAAATGCTTGCAAAGTAAGCAATGGCTTGCGGCGCTGCTGGGAGATGAGGTAAAAGGGGATGGTTATTCACCTGGGAGGGAGCATGCTCTGAGAGGGTTTGGATTATGCTAATGATGGCCTGTTATGATTAAACCGGGGCCTATCCAAAACGGCCTGTACAATCAAACGTTTTTGAACAAGGAAACTACAGAAAAAGGGGAGGGACATCCAGATGTCACATTTTCTCTGCTACTAAAATCAACGGTAACATGTGGAACATATGGAAGGGCCAGGAATAAGCCATTTTCCATTATTGGTCCCCTTTAAAGAAGCCTTTGTAAAACCTCTTAGCGCATCCTTCTGAAACTGACAATGATTGCCAAAGTTCTTAGTGGGGAAACATTGAGGCTGTGACTCATATTGATCCATAAGATTGCAGGTACGTTTCTGAGTATTGAATATTTTTGGATTAGTAGACTAGTGTAGGCTGTCGGTCTTATCTCTAGCAGCCAGCATAGGAAATTCAATGTCACCCCACACATTTAGAGGGAGCAGTAAAAAGCATGATCTCAAAAACCTGTGAAATGCGATCTCCCACCTGGAGCAGCGTCTTGGAGGGGGCGAACGGACAGCGGAAGGCGTGACCGACTGACAGGATGGTCACGCCTTCAGGAACATCAGCTGATAAGGACGCGTCACATTACCATCTTGTGACAGCTCTCATGAAGGCAAAAGTTTTGCCGAAACATGTCAGGTACGTAGTGACCTAAAACAATATATGTCTGTGATAAAAGAATACCAGTAAAATAATAGCTAAAGCTGTTGACTTTTATAGACCATTTTACATTTTACATTTCAGCTGAAAATGGGTCCACACTGGAGTAAGTAATCGTAATGCATATTTCTTGATACATTTAGTGACCATCACAGAATGTAATGTTGTGCATGAGTCAAATATAATTAATAACAATTATTACTCTCAAGAAGTAGAACTTCTTGATAGATCATCTTTGCATTCATAGGAAAATGTGCTCCTCGCTAAGTGAGTACATCATTAGGATACGCCAGGAATATTGATACAAATTCCCTCATTAGTGTCTTCCAGCAGGTAGAGTTGATGGATTTGGTTGGCAGGTACTGTAGGAGGCGGACAGCAGGGAGGGGATCTCGTGGCTATCCAAACTCTTCTTGGTCTTCAGGTTAATGAACAGGCATCAGCTCTCATGGCTCTTCCCTTCTCTTCAGGTCCACACTCCTCTTTGCTGTGTAGTTTTCTCACAGATCATCTGGGACCATGCAAGTCGCAAACCAAATTTAAATTTGATGTTTTTTGTTTTGTTTTATAAATTGAGGTAAAAAGAGAATACTTATAAGAGTGTTCAAAAAGTTTTTTCATTCGATAAAATGACGAGAACTTACTGTAGGTTTAGCAGAGGAAATGGAAGTGAAAAAAAGTATCTATAGAAGTGTAGGCTACATGGCACAGATACACACATACACACACACACACACGCACACACAGTTAGGAGTTCCTTGTGCAGCAGTTTTGTACATGTTTATGAATTTGTGGCTGACTGCCTTAATCAGCCCACTAGTTTCAATTACAACTTCATTATAAATGTGAGAAGCAGATTAAGTGAAGTCAATCTCGGGGCAAAAATATATAAATTTAGCCTAAACGCTTGTCTAATTATCTGAATGAGCCAGATCTTTGCTTGTTACAGTATCTGATTCTAGTCCGATCACAGCTGTTCACGTCAGATGTTTCTACTTTTTACATTATTGTGTCATTTCATTGTGTTTCCTTTTCTTCAGTATATTTTGCCAAATTAGATTTCTGTTATGATATATTTTTTTATTCCACGGACTCCATATTGGTCACGAGCATTGGTCTCCGCAGCAGTCGTAGCCCTAATTCGACCAGTTTCACAGAAGGTTTCTCAATATCCCTTCCTTAGTGGTGGATCTGGTTAGCTGGCTCTGATGTCTTCAGGCAGCTAGTCTGTCCCTTCCAAGCGTCATTAATGGCTGTGTGGTGGCATGCGTCCCGGAGGTGCGTTCACCCGTTTCGCCTCATGTTCGTTCCGCCATCACAGGAACCTCTGAGGAGTTGAGCTCATTACCAGGACGGGGATGGCATGCATCTGAATGGGTTTCCCCTCTCACGTGCGTAATCGAGTACGATTGGCCTGCTCACTTTCACTCTGCTGACTCTATTATTTTAGAGATCTGCCCTTGGTACAGTAGGAACATAACAAGGGCTCCATCGTGACCCAGGGCCTCTGGTGTGTGGTGGACCCAAGGTGTCCGCTCTGGGCTGACTGGCCGTCCCATACGGACGGCCAGCCGCCGTCCGTATGGGGGGAAAAAAATCCTTAATTGATGTCTTTAATCTGAAATTCTGTAAATACTTAATGTAAGATTTGTTTATGGGCCTAATGAGCTGGCAGTTATTGCCAACTGGAGGGATTAAATAGTATGGACATCATGTATTTAGTTTGAACTTGGCTTAATTTTATTATTCAGATATTGGAGCACCAATTCTATAATGTCAGGAGGGACTTTTCGTATTTCTTTTTGCAGAAAATACATTTTAAACACTATTAAGTATCTTGTTCATATATTATAAAACTCATGATGTATAGAGACATTGGTTCTTGGGAAACAATTACTAGTTAACTTTGCGTTTCAAGCAGAGACAGTATTTTGCTTTCACTTTGATTCTGATTCAAAAGAAAAAAAAATAGTTTTGTATTTAGATGACTAACCCTATGTTCAGATGCACCCATCTGTTTAATTAAATTGTAGGAAAAAGATGTGCTGTAACAGTGTGTCCTTTACCGACCGCAGAGTCCATTAGAGTTAGTAGTCGTAATACCAAGGACAACAGAATATTTTGTATGCATGGTCACATCTGTCTTGCCCTCGCTCCCAATTTCCACAGCATGTCCCCTGTTCTCTCCTATCTGTTTCTTCTCTCCTTGTCCCACCATTTCCCCTTTAAACATCAGCTGGCCCTTACCCATGTTCAATCTCACTATGAAATAATTTGGTCACAACTAGTAACTAGACTAGTGAACTAGTGTCTTCTTTGTCTGATACTTCCTTCTCTATTCTTTCCCCTTTTCTTGTCTCATTCGCTGTCCGCCACTATCTCTCTGTCCTCGTCCTCTCTCACGGTCTTTGCGTTGTCTTCTTCAATCCTGTCCTCTCAGCTGTCTGTATTTTTTTAATCGATTTAAAAAAATAAAAACAAAAATAAAACATTTTCCCCAGAATTTTCTTTTCATCTGCTGACCTCTATCTCCTCGGCTTTGAATAATTGCCGTCACTCTCAGTTTTTTCTATCTGACTTTTCATCTATACTGCTCTGTCTTCCCTCCTACCTCTACTAATGTATTCCACACTCAAACTTTGTTTCTTGGAAGCCTTTGCCCTCTGCGTGGTAACGTCCTTATCTTATGATACAGTGAACTGCTTCAACACAGCCATATTTTTGGCAGCAGAGTTAAAGTTCAAGGTCTTCCGCCTTTTAACACATTTAACACACATCTCCTTTCATATTGTATGTTTACACATTCACACTTTTTCCATTAAGCAGATAATGAAAATAAGGTCCTATAATAAATAAATAAATAATACTCCAAGGAAGGTGTTTCCATGTTATGTTATGTTAAAGTTTATTTGGATAGGGACAGACACACGGCACACATTGACAACCAATGAAACTGTATCAACAATTGTAGCTACTGCTATAGTTTCCAATACTTGTCCCTAGTTGGGCTTTTAAAATACACATAAAAACATCAGAAACATTATCAAAACATCAGAAACGGCGTCAAAATACATGAATTGTAGGCTACCTTAACATGCAAACATACTGTTTACTCTGCATATAATTGCTCAGCCGACGACTCCGCCAGCAGTACTGAGAAGGGCCACAGCACCACCCACAGTGCTCTGTGCCCCACCCACCACCCATACATGTAGGCCTTCACATACAGTATAGCATATACAAATACATACATGATGGCCTGCCCACCCCCAGATCCCACACTATACCTTACAATCATCCATCTGTTGGCCATCTTTAGATTGCGTGTACCAACCCAGTTTACAGGTGCAAAAGCTGGGAGCCAGAACCGTCTGGTAATAGAGTGTGTGGAGGCCATGTGAGTTGACATTTTGTTTGATAAAGACATCAAAGATGCAGCTCCTTCTGTCAGGGAGTGAGTGACCAGATATTTGAGTGTGAAAGCGATCAGCTTCCATAAGTAGGAGGTTGTCAGCATAGCACATCATGCTTCACCTTGTTGACATGGATAGCTGGGAGGTGTCACTGTGAGAAGAGTCTCTATCAGATGATTTTTTTTCCTCTGCAAAGTTAAACACATCTGGCACGATTCACAAAAAGCTATTTTTCTACTTTGAAAATGACAGGTTAGATACTGGGTCACATCACTAGCATTAAGGCTAACCAAAACACAAGAAATAGCCACAAAACCACTGCTAGGCCGAAGGCCAGAAGAAACATTGCTAACTCCACACAAGATAAACACTACTCTGATTGGGGAATCTGATAACTGGGCATGTAAGAATGGCAAAGACTCAAAATCTAACTATGGCTGACACATCTCAGGTCAGCGAGCTAACAGGGCTGATACCAGTTATCCTGAGGATTATTATCCATGCTGGGTCTTTTGACACTCTATGAAACAAAACTGGCTCTGAGATCCTGGAAAAAAAGAAAAGAAACTGAGCGACCATCAATCGCAACATATATTGATCTCAGGCCCCATTCCAACTTTTGGGAAAGGAATCAAATCTCTTAGCAGACTTCTTGGCCTGAATACATGGTTGACATCGGTGTGCCTCACCCATGGGATGAAGTTTATTGACAATTTCAACTCTGCAAAGGTCGTTTCAGACCCGATGGGGTTCATCCAAGCATCACTGGATCCAGACGACTTGGTGCCAACCTACATCATGCTCTTGGAATGTGATGCCCAAACAAGATAGGCGAAGGACCCTCTGTTCCACATCACCCAAGGCATTCATCACCCAATGACCCCGCTCGCCCCTCCACCACACTCACCAATCGAGGAGTTAGTTTAAGCTGCTACGCTGAAGCTCAGTCAAATTGATGGACTATTACGCAGCAATAACCACAGACATCATCACACAGGTGTCTACCAGAGATGAGACAGACCCCACAGTGCTACTTTAAACATATGATCTTAAACAGCAGGTGGCATCATGGTCAATCACAGACCGTCTGGTACCTGTCTTAGTAATCTTAAATTTGTCAATGTTCAGCCAAAACAAGTCTCCTTTCCTATCACAGAAGCCCGACAGCAGAAATGAAGTATTTTTAATGTCAGATCATGGGCTAACAAATCATTCTTGGTTAATGATCTGATAATTGGAAATAATTTGCATTGTACGTTTTTAGTTGAGACCTGGCTATTGTGGCTAAGCAGTACTGCTGGTGTAGCAACGCTGACGGAAGCTTGTCCTTCAGTCAGTCAGACAAAACAGGAAAGGAGGAGGGATTGCAGCCATTTTCTCTACACAGTACGTGGTTAATGACATTGACCTGGGTGGATTTACATCATGCTCTTGAGCTCAAAGCAGAATTATCAGTGCTCATCATTACATTAGAGAGAGAGAGAGAGAGACACACACACAGACACACACACACACACACACACACACACACAGACAGACAGACAGACAGACAGACAGACAGACAGACAGACACACACACACACACACACACACGACAGGGGTTTTAAAGGCCTCACAGCAAGAGGGTCATGGGTTCAAACCCCGGCCGGGGCACCTTCTGTGTGGAGTTTGCATGTTCTCCCCGTGTCTGCGTGGGTTCTCTCCGGGTACTCCGGCTTCCTCCCACTGACCAAAAACATGCAGGTTAGGTTCATTGGTGACTCTAAATTGTCCATAGGTGTGAATGTGTGTATGAATGTGGGCAGGTCCCTCTTGAAAATGAGATTCTATCTCAACGAGGCTATCCTGGATAAATAAAGGTAAATAAAAAGGCCAGCCAGCAGGTGCCAGCTTTGGCCATAACCAAGGGGCAAGGCCTGTGCTCTATTTGTGAAGCCAATAAGGAAGTGAAAAAACCTGCAGTTCCTCCAACGGCCACTTGAGGCTGGTCCCAGAAGTGAGCAATTTACATCCAGCCCCATGTTAAAATCCCCGACTTTACAGCAGAAATAAACATGTTTACAGCCTGGTCCAAAGAAAGTTTTTGGTCTGTATAGATCATTTCACTACTCATGACAACTCTGAGGGGGGTGAATTTTTTTATAACCCTCCCGTTTACATTTTATTAAGCCTTAAAAGCTGGCCTATATCTGACAGAGTTGAACCAGAGTTGACCAATGAACCAGAGTTGAACTCATTTATCCTCCCGCCCCTCTCAAACTCCTCCCTCTGGACCTCCCAAAAACCAATATGGCGGCGTCCTCATTTTAGCTTCAAAACACCATTGCAAAAACCAACGGGTGACGTCATGGATGCTACGTCCATATTATATACAGTCTATGGCTTAAATGTCGTAGGCCCAT
>OMPB01104719.1:3005-14131 GCA_900312615.1 Stylephorus chordatus | reverse complement strand
GGTTTCCAAAGGTTTCTCTAAAAATAGCTCTCCCAGTCAGGAGCCGTGTCACGTTGAGTTATTTATACACCACAGATGTGACGATAGGAGGCATGGGCACGACACAGTGACAACCCACATGAAATAGGCAGATGTTGCCGCTCTTTTTCCTAATGAATGTTCATCCATACAACAACAGAAACACAAAACAGATTCCCTGCAGAAGGATTTAAGAAAGAAAAAAAGGATTTCTCATGTCAGATATTGAACATGGCGTACAGGACTAATGTGCTTTGACAGCTATGTGACAGCAGTCACTCCTATAGCCCTCAGCGACAGGGGTGGTGACATCGCTATCGCTATATGATCACAGGAACAAGCAAATAATGCTTCATAGATTATGGAGATTCACATGAAAAATATAGGCACGGTAAGATATGTGTGTGTGCCTACACACACAAAGATGGACACAGGCTCTTACACACACACACACGCACACGCACACACACACACACACACACATTGTATTACAATTACAATTATTCAAACTAGATGTTACTTTGACACATTGCCATAACAAATTATTTGTTTCCCACCTATTTAATCATATAGGGTTTTCCCCTGCATCTAACAGTAGCATTCCTCCCTCTGTGGATCTGTTTATTCTACCTTTCTTTCTTTCTTTCTCTAGCTTTGTTTCTTTCTGTCTTCTTTTTTTCTTGGTTCTTTGCTATCTGGTGCATTCAGGCAGCATTTTGGTGACAGCGGTGTCAAAACACATCTACCGTCTCTAGAGAAGGGCAGGTCTTAGTGCCATAAGGCTGAGGCACCTTGCTCTGGAAACAGAAACGTTTCAAGCTGCAATAGCAGTTTTGATAAATCTTTTGTTCCCCTAAAGCCACAACATCAAATAATCTTTCTTTCTTTCTTTCTTTCTTTCTTTCTTTCTTTCTTTCTTTCTTTCTCCTTTCCCTCTCTCTCTCTCTCTATAAATATGGGAAGGGAAGGCAATCACAGGAAACAACACATGGATAATCGAATGGCAGTCTGCCATTAGAAACTTCATGACATAAAATGGAGGGAAATTAGAGAGATTTTGATAATCCCATGAGAAGCATTAGATAATGATGTACAGTTAAATGTTATTGGTTTCACATGCAGTCAATGAGATACCAAAAGCAAAACAATGTGATGAGTGTGTTTCAACAAATCACCACTATTCCAAGTAATGACTTGGATGCCTCGATGTCTGCTTCCCATTACAATAAAAAGGCAATGATGGACACAATGATTTATAAAACCCAGCAAGCGCTATGGCAACAGGAAGGGATTGTACTTAACTCTTTAAAACGTGTTCCTTTGTTGATTGTTTTAGTTATCATTCAATGTGAAATGTTTATATAATAATTAACCGTTGAAGATTAATTTAACCTGAATTTATTTTATAAATTAAATAAATATGTATTTCTGTGTTTTTTATTTATTTATTATTATTATTATTTAATGATTTCCAGATAAATCTTGTTGTTGTTTTTTTAAAATATTTTTATTTTATTTTATTTTATTATTAACACCAAACATACATAAAGATACAGGTTATTGTAGCCTATACATGACATTTTTCCTCGGTGGGAAACCTCCAAATATCCCTTGCTATATTTGGTGCCTTTAACATGGTAAATACAATTATACCCTTGACCAATATATCCTCCCACTCGTGATTCCAACAGTAGCTGCGTTGAGTGAATCGGTTTGAAAACGAATTATCTGACATATAAGCCGCCCTCCGGTATCAGGTAAAATAAAGTAATGTGGAAGGAACCTTAATAAGCAGACAGGAGTTGCAAGCGCTTCGTTCTCCTAGGATGTAAGCTCGACAAGCTCTACAGCGCGGGTCAGAAAACACGTGATATTAGTCTCTGGACCAGGGCGCTCGTTAATGGCACGTTGGGCCGATTTGACAGCAGGCAATTGATACTCTCTGAGACATTGTACAAAGAACCTGTTAAAAATTCTGCTGTACTATTTCCCCCTTAAACCTCCTTTTATCTAGCAGTGTTTTAATACACTACACCTCAGCCAAGTAGCCTAAATAGCCTAAGGACACAAACTCCTCCTCCCCCCCCCTGAATGTGTATGTGTATTTCTGTCTGGCTTTTACCTCACACAAAACTGTAGACAGCAATTTGTTTGTAATGGAGTGGAATAGATAGCCTTTCAGACTCAGTCTTTTGTTTCTAGAAACGACCGCTGTGTGGCTGGAGTCCCAAGACGGAGTGATTCGATAAGGGAAATCTATGACAGAGCACTAACGGCGATAATACAACATGGAATATCATACAGAAGACACGGTCAATATGTTCCACCCATTTTAGTTATTTTGATAGAAACAAAGAAAATAATTGAACTGCTAAATTTTACTATAGCTATAGATAAAAGTAAAAAATGTTCAGTTAAAATGGTTAGGATTAAAGATAAATACCATCACTTATATAAAAATCATCTAATGCCTTTACAGGCAATACCGTCCTGATTTATGAGTAAAGTTTGAAGGTCATTTTCTTTTCCCATGACTCGCTTGAATGTCAGACATCAAAGAATGATGATCTATGTCAGTCTGAATGTTCTTATTCTGATAAATATTTCATATTCTTCGTCTCCAAGTTGTCACCTGTTGAGTGAATTCAAAAATAAAACTCAAATGTAAAATTAAGTAACATATACTAGGATGTTTTGTATGCCTTTGTTTTGTATAATTTATGCAAATTATGCACATAATCACATTCAGCAAAGCTTTAAAGAAAGATTGAATGGATGATTGAAACAACAGTAACACATTTACCAAATAAACAAGCCTTGGGCAAGTGTCTGATAACCAATAACAAATGTTATTTTCACACTATTTTACATTTAAATTGTTTTTTACAATGGTTGGCTGAACAAACCTTCAACCATGTTTGTTTTCCAGACACTACAGCAGTTTTATTATATCAAAAGCACCGGACGATATTAAAAAAAAACATTTTGTCTGCATTCACAGTAAACGTCTTTTAAAGAAACAGACATGGGGGAAAAAAGACCCTCCTGTTGAAATATAACATCAAACAAAAACAAAATGGATTGAAAGTTTCAACGATGAGACTGAAAATCCTTCATCGTTATTTATCATTGAAAATGTAGCTTAGGCAGGGACACAATGCTTAATGAATTCCCTATGAATGCAACTACTCTGTCTTTCTAGCTGGATTCGCCCCATTGATCCAGAACAAGAGCATTTATCATTGCTGGAAGGAAAAAAAAATTTATTTCATTTAAAATATCACTAGGACTTGTCACGCTCATCAACAGAGTAAATGTAAAACAAACTTTTGCGTAAGAGGGAAGATAGACATTAAAAAATGTGATTTTGTCAAGAGTCCTGATCCATTATTTCATTAATCGTTTCCTGTGTTATTTTGAAGTTCTCACCATTTCTCATTTCTGTTCTCTTCATTCCTGCCTTGATTGCCTGCCCCACCTTGATTGGTTTCCCCTGTCCCTCATTAGTTCTGTATTATGTTAGTTCATTCCTTTTGTTAAAGGAGATCTATTATACTCAGTTTTACTACTCATTAAGTGAGTTTTGAACACCTACAGAGTAGCTTTGCATGATTTTCAGCTCAAAAAACCCCATAGTTATGACATACCGGCGTTCACAAATATCTGACGTCAGGTTGTGTGCAACCTGACGCAACCATCTCGTGGAGATCTCGCCACGAGCCGTTCAGAGAGGCAGGAAACCACGTTGCAGGATTACGGCAGAAACACTATAGCTCATGTTTTGTAACTTTGGTGAGGTTTGCATTTGATATCCAACATTATAACATTGTTTGTATGTACTAAAACACGGATCAGCATAATAGATCTCCTTTAACTTACCTGCCCTGACTGCTTATCTTACCTACCTGCCTGCCCAGTATGTCTACCCTGCTTGCCTGTTCTGCCTGCTTCCCTGCCCGTTCGTCCTGATTACCCTTATTTGTAAATAAACCTTTTTCATTTGTACTTCGTCTATTGTATCTGTTCCTCCGATTGGGTCCTCCCTTTTCCCCGTAACAGATTTACTCTCATCACTCAAATATGCAAACAAATTCATTCCACTGTGTGCCTACACACATAATTCAACGTGACAGGCTTTCATCGCTTGAAGTGACATTGCATTTCATCCAATCAATGTTAGGAAAATGTTAATATGAAATGAATTACAAGAGCAACCTCCATCAATCTCATATTACAAGATGAATTTATAAACATTGCTTTAAATAACGCACCAAATGACCCACAGAGTGAGACTGATGCTGTTGGCGGGAGATAGTGGAAAAACAACACAGTTTTTTTTAATAATTTTTTTTTATTAAGGGCCTGTCCCAAGGCTGACAGCAGAGACCCCTGAGAAATGGCACAACAGAGCTAGGGCTCCCCGTGTAAAGTCAACAGGATGGCTCCGGCATAAAGGAGAGCCTGCAGAAATCTAGCTACTGCTCAACTGTTTCGCCGAGATAAGAGGAAGTGAGCATTTGGGATGGAGCATATTAAATAAGTCAGGGGAGAGAGGGAATGACATTTTAACAGGCTATCTAATGAACAATCAAGTCTCTGCCAGATGCTGTTATATTCTGAAACCACCACCTTGGTTGGCAGAAATAGGGAATAGGGAAATTCCCCTCATTTTCAGACTATTTTTATCGTTACAACCCAAGGCCAATTATTGCCTTTTGATGTTGCCTTAGAAACCCCAAATACAGTAGCTGAGAGTTTTAGTTTCTATTTGAGGAGCTCTCTCCGGGTACTCCGGCTTCCTCCCATGTACAGACCAAAAACATACAGGCTAGGTTAATTGGTGACTCAACATTACCCATACAGTAGATGTGAGTGTGAATGGTGAATGGTCTCTGTGTTAGCCCTGTGGTTGACTGGCAACCTGTCCAGGGCGTACCCTGCCTCTCGCCCAGATGTCAGCTGAGATTGGCCTCAGCTCCCTCGCGACCCTCTAGAGGATAAGCGGTTAAGAAATGGATGAATGGATAGATATCATAAAAACCGATAGACACGTATAGAACTGCTATTTGCAAATAGTAGGGCATGAACAAAAGGAAACCAGTTCAATATTGAAGTTAAATAAATAGTTAAATACCACCAAAGAAAGTCATAGTCATGGCGGTGTGCAGGTATCTTAACTTTATCCATTTATCCGTTTCTAGTCCTTGGTTATCTGCTTGGCTGCCATTGCTAAAACATTCTTTAAGTGCTTTGTTTAATAAACAGCATAGACAGCTTAATCTTAATCGTAATAACCAGCATCCGTAACAGTAAATTAAACATATTCTCAGGTATAAGAGCGGACTGAAATTTCAGCATGCCAAAAAAATACTTTAGATAACATTTGGATAAACTTTCTTGTAGATTGGGATCATTTTGAAAACAAATTTTAAAAGTGGATGGCTCGGTGACTAGCGGGAGAATGATTCATCACAGATTGAATGAGTCCACAGGCAGTTGAAGGCATTGCTTTTAATGAATTGCCAACCGCGCCGATGTGATGAAGTGGATGGAGAATTCAAATGGAGGCTCCCCACCTGGGCATCAGACACAAGGTTATTATTTTTTACCTCGACTCACAGCTCCCATCAGGATTTCACCATTTGGTACTCGAAAGCCAACTCTGCATGCTCATTACAGGTGGGATGGCTTGGGAGCAGGTGCTTTCAGCTGAGTGCATTTCATAAGGCTGTGTCAGTCACCATTTCCAGAGGACAAAGGCTCTGTCTGAGTGTAAAAGTCTCATGAGACACACGGCTTGGCATAGAGCATTCAGAATACTTAGAAAAGTAGAATTCTAACGGCAAATATTTATACGTGAATCTGTTTTATGTGTAGAGTAGCTATCAAAGGAGATAAATATTACTATTACTTTCACTTCCATCTCAATGAATATCACAAACTAAGATGTAATGGAACAAATCAATTTCCAATTCCAATTTCAGTTTCCAATGTCACGGTTTCCATAATTTCACTCGGTATGAATTATTAGGTTTTGCATTTAAATTAAAAATATTTAAAACAATCTACAGTACAACAACAACACCACAAGTGTTACAAGTGTAACAGCTTAAATGTCTGAAAGAAATAATGTCTAATAAAGTCTAACTACTATATGGCCAGAAGCCAGATGTCATATACAAATATTTGTCACATACAATTTTCATAGATGAAACTATTTGTTCATTCTTTCAGCTGCAGTGGTCAATCTTGCATTTCAAAGTTGCATCACCAGATGTTTAGAGCTTAAAAAAGAAAAAGATGTTTAGCGATCCTGATGCTTTATGCCCACATAACAGATGTGAAATTGTAATTGTAACTATTGCAACTAAGTTTTATGCCTTTGGGAACTGAGTGTGAGAGAGTGAACCTGCTCCCCTGTGCCAATTTACAGTACGTTTCCCAAATCAACTCCCACTGGAATTAATGTCCCTTTCTTGCACCTGATCTAGCCTCCACCTGATCTCAGCAGTCTTACACAACAACTACACTGATTTTCACAGGCAGATGTCACACCAAGTCTAAAAATAGCTGCAACTTTGAATCTCTCTCCTTCCCTACATCTGCCCTATGTTCTGTGAATCTATGTTCTTTCGTTTGCATTAAGTTATGCAAATATGCCATACCATTGATGCGGTTTGATTGAATGTACTTCGCAAAGCCAACATTCTCTGTATTGTGATCACATTTGTACTTTATATTACATTATATATTAAGATTCCCCTTGGAAAAGACAATTATTTCGCTGTTTCTTGTACTGTAGATACAACCGACATCAGATCGGTTTGATCTGCCCTCTTTAAAGCTGATTATAGTATAAGTAATCTTGCCAGAGCTGTGTAGTGAATGTGGTTAAAGGTCATATCTGAGCCAGAGATTACACTGTAAACCACATATATCTTTGTGAGATAAAATGAAATATAATCCTCTGACTTAAACATTAATTCAGCATAAATTCCTTGCATTTGAGGCATAGTGTTCTCACAATACAATACAATATTTTAATTAAGCAATGATGTTCAACAGCAGGCTCAACTTTGTAGATGGATAATGCATAAATGTTCAAATTGCCTTTTATTAAAAAAATTTTTTTTTTTTTAAAGTAATCAGCAAGTGCCCCTTGCTGAAACCTGCTGTTATGACTGCTCCAGTCATAACATCTGTTGAGCGCAGGGAGTTTGGTCACAGTCCCGTATTGGCCTGGTGTCTCCTCAAGCTGATTACGCTGCCGCCTTCATATCAGATGGGTTGGTCTCATTGATGGGGAATTTGTGTGCAGGTTCCTATAAAGATTCACTGGAGCATTCGATTCTTTCATTCTCGACTCCAGTCTGTGTTGCTGTCTTCATCCAAAACTGATACTGGCGGTTGTGTAATCATTCTTGGTATGGGTTTGGTCCCATTACCTGTCCCATTGCACCAACTGAGTCTCACTTGTGGTCTTGTTCAGGTCCCCATGGTTGCCTGTTCAAGGTGAGCATATGATTTTGGGGGAGTGATTTAGCTGGTGAGGTGTGGGCCGATGGGGTGCCTAATGTAGTGAAGCAGCCAATGTCTCCCACTGTATTAGCACCCTCAGCGAGGCCACTAGACATTTTCACAGCCTGTGTTGTCACCCGTGCTGCCAGCTGTGCTGCACAGTATGTAGTGCAGCCAGAGTGTTTGGGGTTGCCAGTTTCATTGTCGGTTGACCAGCTAGCAGCTTCTCAGGCTGAGTTAGGGGCAGAACACAAGGCAGATTCCTCTTAGAAAGTGGATGCCACATGGTGAACAGTTTGTAGGAGAGCCAATCTTCCAAGTTGTTGTTCCAGACGTCACATGTTTATGTGGCAGGTCATCTTGGAGTCCGTAAAACCTACGAGCGTATACTGCAACAGTTCTTCTGGTCGTGCTTAAAGCGAGACGTTGCTGTATTTACCAAAACATGTCATACCTGTCAGCTCACAGGTAAGTCTAATCAGGTTGTTAAACCTGCTCGGCTGCTCCCTTACAGTACATCCAATCCCTGCAATTGGACAGCCTTTTGAGCCTTTGATTGTTGACTGTGTGGGTCCCCTGCTCCGATCCAAATCTGGCCACACGTATCTGTTGACTGTAATTGGTCAGGTTACAAGGTATCCTGTTGCTTATCCGCTTCACTATATTACAGCCAAGGCAGTGGTCAGAGCATTGACTCAGTTCATCTCGATATTCTGTATCTCTAATGTACTACAGTCAGTCCAAGGTTCCAACTTCACATCCCATCTATTTGCTCAGGTGCAACAGCTGCAACATAGAAAATAGACAACATACCATGCACAAAGTCAGGGCGCAAATGAACGCTTCCACCAAACACATCGTTGCAAGCTTACTGTACCGAGTAGTCGGGTGACTGGGAGGATGGGTTGCCCTGGTTACCGTTGGCAGCTTGTGAAGTTGTCCAGGAAAGTACTGGATTCAGCATGAATGATCTAGTGTTTGGGCATAAAGTGCATGGTCTACTTGCAGTGTTGCAGGAAGGATGTTTGCCAGAGGATCCACCTCAAAACCTCATTGACTACTGTATGTGAACGGGTTCAGACCAAAACTGTACAGGGCAGGTGAATTGGCAAAGCAAAAGCTGGAGATTTCACGGGGAAAGATGAAACACAGATTACGACCGGCGGGCTGAGGTTCGTCAGTTTGGTCCAGGAGGCCACGCCCTTATTCTCCTGCCTCTTGTTAATTCACCTTTGACAATCAATAAATCTTCTTCTCTTCTCTGTGCTCGTTTTCTTGAAAGTCCATTCTTCCCAAGCAAACTCATGAAGAACATACTCGGCAAGAACGCAAGTAATTACTACTTGTGTTTTTGCATATTGATAATCAGCCATTGTCTCTCCCTCCCTCCTAGGCTCCACATCTCCAGGTTTGGTTTGACATTTTGGCTGTTTTCAACACTAACATACACAGTCCTGACTCATCCATACATTCCACTCACTACTGATACAACTACTCTCCACATCCCATACTTTTGTAAACAGTTAGGTTTGTTTATTTCTAATAAAATATTCAATTGGCATTTTACCCTGACTTGCCTCCCCTCTTTGTCACCTGCTTTGAGCCGGTTTGTGACAACAGCTGAATTAATTGTACAGTGTTGTACAGTATTTGTATTTGTTTCGATTTTAAAACACGGAGACAAATTTGCCTCATTAAAGCACAGCGCTGTGGAATTCTGTGGAGCGCTGTGGAGTATTTGTGAAAGAGGTGCCGTTTGTTAAAGCAGACAAATCTCTCAAAGTGGGATTCGAGGACCCCTGGGTGTCCGCTACCCATAGCCAGGGGTCCATGAAATGATTTGCTATAAATTCTAAAATTGTGCTGTATCATTAAAAAGTGCATATCTACAGATGGGGACAATTTGTGCCAAGCTGTGGAATAAAACATGAGGTGGTTCTGTCACACTGTTATGATAACCTCTGTTATGACTTGTTCAGAGCTTTCTGCCAATGATTTGCATAAGGAGCAATAAGTTCATTATTTTAAAGTTGAAGCACTTACAGTACTGAAAGTCAGCTTTAGACTGGTCATTTTAAATGTCTGTGTTTATTAGGACTATAGTCTTGCTATTATTCTTTTTCTGAAAGCTTTTAGATCAATTACTTGAAAAGTATAAATGCTGTGAAGTTGAGTCCAAATGAAATTTGAATAAAATGACCCTCTGTTTAAAAGTATATAATTGGTATTAACATTGAAATGTTTCAAATTGATTCAAATTGAAATGTGTTTATGTTTATCACTATGGTTAGTGATATTTAGGTTAAGTTTTAGAATACAAATAGTTCCAATGCCATCAATTTATTTATTTATTGTTTATTAGCACATAAAAAATAATCTAAGAGTACAAACGTGGTAGTAAGCATAATATACTTACTACCACATTAAGCTTATTATGCTTAATCAGTGTTACAATTATGAGGGGATCCTTGGAAAAAATTCTACCCTGTAAGGGGTTCGTGGCCCCAAAACGTTTGATGGCACGGTGGCTTCCACTGCTGCCTCACAGCAAGAAGGTCCTGGGTTCGATTCCCTGGGGCCATTGTTGGCACTGGGGGGAATCTGCATGTTCTACCCATGCCTGTTGGCGCTCAGATGGGCTATCTCCTGATACCTCCACACAGAAACTCTTTTGCATGTTCTCCCCGTGCTCACATGGGTCTCCTCCTATTAAAGAACCAAAACATACAGAAAAAACACCTTTCCTGACTAGGACAATAGACCTGGAGTTGGTCCCCGGGTGCTATGGAAAAGAGGCTGCCCGTGTGTTAGTGCATGTGCAACCGTAATGACATTTTTACATTCAGGGCATTTAGCAGACGCTTTTGTCCAAAGCGACTTACAAGGAGTACATTTATCAGAAATGAGCAACAACAATATTTCTGGAGTAGTAGGATTTCAAATAGAGCAGGTTTCAACAATACTATCAGATAAGCTGGTGAGCACATGTCGATCCATCTATATATATATATATATATATATATATATATGTACACACTACGTTACATTGCCACACAATCATAGTTTCTATTTGAGTACCAGGGCATACAAGTGCTAAGACATATCATTCAGGTGAAATTAGTATTTTTTTTTTTACATTTTTTTAATGGTTAATGCTAATGCTAGCGCAACCCTATAGCAACTAGTAGCAGACACTACCAAACTCAATTTAAACACTCCACAGTGCACCCAAAGTTAATAAAATAGTACTAATAATAATAATAAAATTACGATGGTCTATCGGGGTGAATTGGAGTGTTTATAGGGTAATTCTAGAAGTCAAATTAACACCAGAGCGCTAGACATATCAACAACAGGAAGTTCCAATGGCCATGTTTGAAAGGCATGCCTTACTTTGAAGAGGATCATTTGACTTCTAAAATTACACTATAAACACTCCAACACTCATTCAACTGATTCAACGCTCAGTGCACGCACTGAGCTGAAAAAGGCCTCAATCAATGAGAATCATCATGGGTAAGTCGAAAATGAATTTGTCAAAAATTCCGAACTTACCCTTTAAACGTCTCAGCAAGGCTGCACCTTGCACT
>OMPB01103579.1:3843-14850 GCA_900312615.1 Stylephorus chordatus | reverse complement strand
TGTGTCATTTTTTGTGTGTGTGTGTGTGTGTGTGTGTGTGTGTGGATGCTGTGTGTGTGTGTGTGTGTGTGTGTGTGTGTGTGTGTGTGTGTGTGTGTGTGCACAATTGCCTTGGCTTTAAGTGGGAGAGTTAAGCTCCTTTCACACATGCAATCTATCCGTGTTCCCTGCATGGGGTCATGTGTGAACGGGAGCAGGGATCGATATTCACCACCTCTAGACCCAGTAGCATTTCAGGGAGCACGCCGGCATGGCTGTGTGGTGAATGAAAGCACATCCGCTTTCACGTGGTGCGAGTGAGCCAATCACAAGTCTCCGTCGATGACATATTTGAATCCATTTTTTTTATGCGGAAAACATTACTTGTCCACAAAACTTGTTGAATATTAAATACATTACAAGAACATTGGCACCGGACAAAAACAGCTTCTCTCCCGCCATGTTCCTGAAAATAATAAGAGAAATCTTCCGCCGCGTACACTACGCATACATCCGGCCTTGCCCCATCTTCTTCTTCTTCTGTTGAGTTTTATGGCGGTTGGCATGTATAAGTGTTGCATTACTGCCATCTGCTGGACTGTCCCTTGCCACATCTATTCTGCCATTGCCGTGGCATGTGTGAAAAGGCGCAAGACGGAAATGTTCCTGAATGTAGCCGCATGTTGTGAATAATGAAAATCACTAGCGGTGCCTGAAAAGTTATCCCTGTAATTCACCGGAAACTATGTGTGAAAGAGGCTTTAGTGAGCTACTCAGAGTTAAGCCACTGTAGGATTTCCCTGCTTTCTTACAGTAATAGCTGGGATACTGCTTTCTATTTTGAACCTGGCTGGCTTTTCTATTGTGGACGTGGTGTTAGAAAACACTCCTAATCTGCTCGGGCTGGAAGCTCGCGGTAACAAAGCTAGCAGCATGCTTATACTACAGAGGTGTGTGTCTTTGTTTTGTTTTTATTATTATTTGTATGGAGGGCGTGTGTTTAGAGATAGCAGCTCTTCTCCTTTACTGACTAACAACATCCTATTGTTGTTTTTTTTCAGCTGACAAATCTTTCTTCATCTCTCTTGAATGCCTGCTTTTGTCCTTTCTCTCATCCCTCCATTCTGTTTGTTTGTTTTATATTCTTTCATTTCTCTCTCTGAACGCAAATTGTGAACAATAGCTGTTTCCTCGCTACCATTTAGAAATCCCCACCCCTTCTGTGAGGTGTGTCCGTGTGTGTGTGTGTGTGTGTGTGTGTGTATGTCCGTGTGTGTCTGAGTGTGTATGTACGCTGTTCCCTGGAAAATGTCCTGGCACGGCATGTTCCACTTTGGAGAGAAAAATGTTAGGACAACGTCACAGAGTGTGTGTGTGTGCGTGTGTGTGTGGGTGTTTTCAAAAGAGGCACAGAAAGAGAAGAGAAATAAAGGGGGTGAGGATCTTGTGCCAGCTGAATTGAGATGGGAATGGCCGTTGTGTTCAGAGCATTCAGCAGAAGCTGAGTGTGAGGGGAGGACACCCTGCTGTGAGCGTGTCATCGTCCATGGCAGCAGTGCTTCGTGTTTAGCTCGAACCCGCTTCAGTTTCCTTACTGCAGGGGCTGTCAATCTGCCACCTGAATCCACCACCCCGCCCCGCCCCACCCCCAAACCGACAGCAGAATTGGTGACACCTCCCTGGCCCTGCGTACATACCTGTATATGGCACACGCGGGCATGAGCGAGATGAATAGGTTAAAGGGACTATACTGTATGTAACTTTTAACATTTAAATGTATTGTATTGCCAGTGTGTGAATGGATTGTAACATAACATATATAACATTTAGGGTTGCCACATTTGATTTGTGAAAAACCGGACGTTTGACGCGCGACGTGGGGCGTTAAACCATATTTGCAAATATACTATGTTAACGGCTGTAGGACTCCCTATTGCCTCTCTTACCTCTGTTTGTCCTGACGTAGACGCACTCTGTGGCAACCAGAGGGGGAATCGGGGAGATGTGCATAGCATTTAGAGTGAGACACAAGACCGTTGCAGTTTTAAGCACTCAAGGGTACGTTTATTCACAAAAAGGCTCAAACAAAAATCTAAAGACGTAGGTTCTTCCCTCTTCTGAGGGTAGTAAGGCATCTACAGTATGCACAGTCACCATCCCCACAGGGTTCCTCATCTGACCCTGACGCAGTTGCACTCTGGACTCTGTCTGCTGCTGTCCTGAACTACATTAAATACAGATTTAAAAATACAGATGAAAACGTGATTAGTTGTATTATAATAGCTTATAAACAACTTTTTAACTTAACTGAATGCTTTAAACTCCAAGCATGACACTTTAAAGTTTAACCTAACTTGGAGCTCTGCTTTGACCAACCCGTCTGTTATCGTGCACTCGGTTTTAGGAGCGCTCGCTTCGTTTTACTACCACAAACTCTGTCTGCACGCAATCGGTTCATCACTCCGTGAGCATCCAGGAGACTAGCTCTCTCATTTTACAACTTCTTGTATTGCGCTGTCAAATTCCTGCTTTCGTATTTCTGCTACCAATTAAAAAGAAGTATAGGCATAAGGCCAATCGTCGCTCTGTTTCGATTTTATTCGATTCATGGAGGTACCTTTGTTTGGTTTTGGGGATCAAAACTGACCCTGAGAAGGCTTTCTTCCTATTGGACATGTAAGCTAACATTACTGCAATGCATGTTGAATATATTGTGATATTGTGGTTTTAGCTGGCTAATGTTGTAGTTTTACTTGGCTAACCAACTGCCTACAGTCCTATCTGATCTATCACAAGGAGCCACCGTGTTTCATTATGATTCATGCAACAATAGAGAAGTCAGGCCTACAAATTATGCCCTGCAATGGCAAGATGCACTTGTCTCCAGTGCTGTACACATATTTGTTACCTGTCGTGTTCAATCTCCTATTCTGTGGATTATACGCTGTAAATTCATTTAATTTCATTGAATATCATCAGCCTGGTTTTTTTCCTGCCAAACTGACACCCATGTTTATACTTTCTGCTGATGTATAGCCATGTAATGAATTGACCTACTGGTTGACTTTTTTTACTGGTTGAGTTGTGTACCTCAGCGTTTTTCAACCCAGTCCTACAAGGCACCTGCCAGGAAGTACAGGTATTAGTTCAAGCTCTACTCCTGCACACCTGAGCTCTGTGTACAGGTAGATCTATTTCTACTGCTCAACCAATCAGCATCAAGCCATTAGTTGGATCAGGTGTGCAGGAGTAGAGCTGGAACAAATACTTCCTGGCAGGTGTGCCTTGTAGGACTGGGTTGGGGAAACACTGATGTAGGTTCTCATTCTTGCTATTTATTTTTCTCTCTCCATAAAGGACGTGACTTGAGCTGAGTAATAAGAGACAATGGGAGCAAGAAAAGAGAGAAGTCCTGAGAGTATGGTTTACACTACCATTGTTTGTTTATTATAAATACATTTATAGAAAAACTTGTAAAGATAAATTAATTAATTAAGACATTAAAACAAAATGTTTGTAGTGTGTACAAAAATAAAAGTATTAAAATAAAATACCTTGTATAACAAAAAAATAAAAAGAATGTCGTTTTTTTTTGTTGAGGTAATAAACTCATACGCAGGAGCACTGAACACACTTTTTAATTTCACCTAAATGGTGCCTCCTTGTAGCCAACATAGTTGCTAAAGTGGTCAGGGTATTTGCCTCTAATCCACCACATGCAACAGCCCGGTATCACCACCTGGTTCTTGTTGCCAGATGGTGAACTGGCGGTATGTAGAGTACCGATACTCTCTGTGTCGGCCCCTGGGTCCTGGCTGTCATTTAAGCTTTTCACACTGCACTTAGCCCAGGGCTAAAAGCATTCTTAGAACCTTCTTAGCCCCAGGCTAAGGGAGTTGTTAGCCCCATACTAAGAAAGCTTTCACACTGGCACAATCCTGGCACATGTCAAAGTGGGCTAACCCCGACTTTAGCCTAGGGTTTGAGGGGTTATTCCCTGAAAATCGACTAAACACTGGGCTAAAAGGTGCGATTATGAAACGAGGCTAAAGAAATCAAGAGATTTTGCATCATGTTTTTGTTGTCCAATTACACAACTTCTTTGTCACATTGTTATAGTACGCGCGTGTTTTATGTTTACGTTGTAACATAACATTGATGAGAAAATCAAATGTCGTTTTCGACATCATAAAGTGATCCATTCCACATCTGTAAATGTTTTGACATGTCTGCCAAGCCAAGCGCAGGATGCCCTCTTCCAGACAATAATGTTCCATACTGTTGAGACAGTAACGTTAGTTGACAATAAAAAAGCCTATTCTATTATGCTGAAACATTAGCGCATTGATTCAGCGAAATGAGAGTTGTGATGGAAACGTATCACGTCAATAATGAAGTGTGGCAACACTTCTTGTTTATAATATTCTACTTGTTTATAATATATCTACTTCAATAACCGTTATCATCCATCAAATTTAGATATACTGATATTACTGGTCCTCGTGGTGAAAGCTAAGTTAGACAAACAGCGGTTGATAAAGCTGGCTAGATAACTAATGCCGACGTATCATATAAATGCAGTCAATGTATCATGCAACGAGAATGGATTAGTTCGACATCACTAACTAGCTAGCTAGCTAGATAACGTTCAACGTTATCAGCTGATAATGATATTATGTTTATTTTTTTATTATTATTACACTGTTATACTATAATAACAGTGTAACTTGACTTACCTCATCTATCAACATGATGCCGGTCAATCATGTTCAGTCATGTCACTGTGATTGTGAGCAACAGGATGCTGACTGCAGTTCACATAATGGCCACCGGTATGAAAGTCGTATACTCCCTTTAAGGTGGGAGTTATGAAATTGTCACTTTATCACTGTAACCTCCTATGCAGCTTCGTTGAAAGTATCCCAGCAGTCAGGGAGAAACGCATCAGTACACATCAGCAGAGTTCACCTCTGTGTTCTTCCTGCTGCTGTGTTCCTGATTCAGTGTGTTTTACCACTCTCGCCTTTAGTGACCGCATACATGTTTGTGACGTCATCCATCCATGGCACATACTCCGTTATTATCATCCATCTGTGTGTGTGTTTGTGTGTCTTCATAATCTACCTTTTTATGCATGTCATGCCCAAGCTGCTTTTTCGGTGGCCAGTGAGATATCACTCTAGTTCCCTTGAGAAAGAAAAAATAAAGAGAGAGAGAGAGAGAGAGAGAGAGAGAGAGAGAGAGAGCAAGTGTGTTAAGAGCAAAAAAAAAAGGAGAGAGACATAAAGTAGACCAAGAGGGGCAGTTGTTTAAGAGTTTCCAAATCGTCTGGAATTTCTGGCTCAGTTCATGTCTGGAATCACTGCCTCTGTTTTGACATCTTCGCTCCTAGACAGTACAGTTTATGTCTAGTCCAGGCAACACAACACCTTCAAAAATGAATGCATACCAGCTAGGTAAAACCAAGCCTTGTTTGAACCGGAAGGTACAGTCGTGGAAACATATTGATTATCTATTCACGGGTTAGGTCAGTGTTTACTTGCACGTGCTATGTGTTCTTGTAACACGTGATTTTAGTTTTCACAGTACTGTGGTAAGATTCCTTTTGAAAGCAAATCTTTTGATTAGATAGAAAAAGGCTATATTTTGGCTTCATTAAAAGGCCATCTTCTGTTGTAGGGTCTTGGATTTATGTGAAGATTTCCAGAAAGTTTTCCAATTTAACGAGTTAAGTAAGTTAGTTTTGTAAAAGATATGAGTTATCTGGAACCACAAAGTAAAATATCTGTGCACATTGTGCAATTCATCTTCAGACATTTATACAAAAGGTCATGCGAATGATTTCTGACTAAAACGAAACTGAGCAGTCAGACCATTAAATGTTAACCACACTATGAGTATCAAGGGGTAAGCTAGGCCTGGGTGCATGTCTGGTTGGACATGTACGTACGTGTGCGCACACACACACACATGCACGCACGCACGCACGCACGCACGCACGCACGCACGCACGCACGCACACACACACACACACACACACACACACACACACACACACACAAATCAAACACTACCCTTCATGCCTTGTTTGTTAGAAGCATAGGACTCTGCCCTCTGTTGTCTGGGGCCAGTGCAGGTGTCTGAGTTTTAGGGAAAGGAAAGCCCACTCACTCGCATCCATACATACCCCCGCAGAAGAGAGCCTAGAAGTCTAGTCTTGGTCTGTTTACTCTTTGTGGGGTTAACGGGTGTGCTTATTTCACTGTTTGTGAAGCACGCAAACACACACACACCATACAGAATACAATGAGAACATGGTTGCTGTGAATCATATGTGGCGTATAAACATTGCGTGTTAGATCTTCCGCTGAAGGCTTTGTCGTCGTGGCGTGCTCTCTGGCGGAAAAGCCGATTGACTTCCCGCGGTGTGCTCTCAGAAGACGGGGAAGCCGCCTGAGTGAGTTTTGTGTGTGTGTGTGTGTGTGTGTGTGTGTGTGTGTTCAAAGGCTGTCTGCCTCATCAGAGTTTGCGAGCATACTTGAATAAAAGACATTGAATGAAAGTCTTCATGATATGATCTCTTGGCTGAACCTCCCCAGTAATTCACACATAAGCCCTTACCGGTCTCTCTCTCTCTCTCTCTCTCTCTCTCTCGGCTAGGGAGAGCTGTTTAGTAGGAGCCCAAATGAAAATGTAGGTCTGTACATGGCTTTGGCATTCGATCTCTCCACTTTCTGAGATTATTATTTTTTGCTTGGGTCTGTTTCATTCTTCCTCTTGTCTGTCTGTCTGTTTTTGGGTTGTAGCATTTTTCTGTATGTCTTCTTTCCCCCTCTATCCTGTTCTTCCCCTCTGCCAGAGTTCTTGTGTTTCTCGATCCAAACAACTCCCAGGTGAACCCACCTGTGATATTTGATACTTGCAATGCCGCACATAAAGATGGCCTCACCTGCTGTCACTGTGTGTGTGTGTGTGTGTGTGTGTGTGTGTGTGTGTGTGTGTGTGTGTGTGTGTGCGCGTGTGTGTGCGCGCATGTGCGTGTGTGTGTGAGAGAGCAGTCAGGCTAGCCTGCGATCCACCATATGGTCCTTAGTCTCCTTCAACAGCCATACTGTACCTGTCTGCCTCAGCTGAATGCAAAGATGAAGGGATGACAAATGGATGAGTCTCTGCCTAAATGAGTTGGCCCTAGGACTTAGAGAGGGTTGGAGAGGCAGGGGTAAAGATGCGAGAGAGAGAGAGAGAGAGAGAGAGAGAGAGAGATCATGAAGCTAGCAGATGGCAAAACCATGTTGCACCTTTATATACAGCGCCAGAAGCCAAGCCAGCCTGCTGAGAGGTTACCATGCAACGGTGACTGTGACTACGCAGGGTCAAAGGTCAAATGGCCCCTTGGTGACGGTGCATTCTCTCATTTGCCGTCCACATGCTCTGCTAGACGTAGCCAGACTCAAAGAAACACAACACATTTATACAATATTAAGTAATGTTTTTCTTGGCTGATGGTAGAAAGCGGTAATTCTGTAAGGCTTCCATCCCTAACCACAATTAAAACACAATGAGACAACTGTTGTATGTGTGTGTGTGTGTGTGTGTGTGTCCGCATAATGAACCCTGTCGTGCTTAGGATTGAACTCAGCGGTGGCAAGCATGGCCTGCCAGCTGCCATGACCTCATTCAGAGATTCGGAGAGAGAAAGAGAGAGAGAGAGAGACCTTGCCCACACAAAACACATGTTTCAACACTAAAAGCCGACCGCATGGCACTTCGTGGTAACCTGGCGATCTAGTTTTATGAGAATATTTAGATATTCTATTATTCCGATCATATTATTGGATTAGGATTCATACACATAAATTAAACGTGTGAATACGATCATCTGTCCTCTTTTGGATGATTTCAGCCAGGAGAAAACCAATTAAAAAGTTAATATGGTAAAGAAGTCACGCACACAGGTACAGAATCCCACCCATGTACCATAGAATCACATCTACGTACCATAGAATCACATCCACGTACCATAGAATCACATCTACGTACCATAGAATCACATCCACGTACCATAGAATCACATCTACGTACCATAGAATCGCATCTACGTACCATAGAATCACATCCATGTACCATAGAATCACATCTACGTACCATAGAATCACACCCATGTACCATAGAATCACAACCATGTACATGTCCTTGACTTGAGCTCATCGTTTGACTCAGCTTCAGCGTTTACACTGTTTTGGGGTAAATGCTTAGTTGCTCTGCGTCCTCTCTAAATGCCACAGTTTAACTCGGTTTGAAGTGCATGAGCGTATTTTACAGTCCAGTTATACAGTTGTGAATACATATTCACCTGTATATTTGTATATTGTTTTGTCAGCTTCCTCCTTGCCACATGGAGTACAGTATAACTCCTTACTGGAGTTTGTGCTGGGCTGGCTGGCTTGGAGGTGAGTGGGATAATGAGACAGATGGAGAGCTGTGACAGCCCCCTCCCTGACTGGCTGGGGTGGGACTGTCCCCTCTTCCTGTGAACAGGAAACACCAGATGCCTCTTCCTGGAAGAGACCATTACATCTGTTGCACTAAGAAACTAAGGGTCTCTCTCTCTCTCTCTCTCTCTCTCTCTCTCTCTCTCTCTTCTCTCTAAAACAGTCCTATAGAATCCTGTCAGAACTTCTACAAAGACTTCACATTACAGATCGACATGGCCTTCAATGTCTTCTTTCTTCTATACTTTGGTCTGCGGGTAAGTATATGGAAAAGTTTTTTTCTTTTTTAAAGCACAAATATACACTCACACTCATCTTTACATACAGTATAAGATATACATACTGTATATACATATAAGATATTGGGCAGTTGCAGTTTTTTCATAATTCATTCATGCTGCAATTTCTATCCGTCCACAGTGCGTGCACACACACACACACACACACACATACATACACACACACACACACGCACGCACGCACACACACACACACACACGCACCCACCTAGCTATAACTGCAGTTACACTAGATATGGCAGTAAATATAAATCAATACGCACACCGTACCAACAGTCCCCTGCTGTTACAGTAATAGCTGCTAACATGTATGCGACTCCCACTTATCAGGTGTCACGTTAGCGTCAGGCTCCTGTTCTGTAGTTTCTGTAGCGTCGACTGCAGTGTCATCCGAAGCAGCAGTTGCTTCAGGGCCAGGCTTGTGAAAACACTGAAAAGTGTCGTTTGCTTTCGTTTCATATCAGACAGAACAGTGACCTTACGTTAACATTAGCTCATTTTAAGTGTGAATGGAGGCGATGCCTTCCCCTGCAAAACGTATTCTATCGCGGTTACTCTACCCGGTATTTGCGAAACAAAGTCACTGAAGTGAAAGTGAAAGTGAAAGTGAAAGTTGGTGTACGGAAATCCTGGTGCTTTCTTAGTGGGTATGTGGTCGTATAGGCCGCTGTATCACGCAGACCGCACCACCGTTCAGTTCAAGCAGACGGACATGGAGAAGAAAAGAGAAAGGCACGCTTAAAACATACCCCGAGCTCTGCTTCACCCTCCAAGCTCCAGTTGTCCTCGAGCGGGAGACCATCCTCCTCCGTCATTCCTCGCTGGCCGGTGAGATTAACACCCCTGGAATCTACAGTCAGTGTTTTGCTGACTAAGCTAACCACCAGTGTTGTTTATAGCACAGAGCTAACATACTCGTAAGGTCAGCTCCACGGCGGTTAAAAGTTAGAACCACTTCAAACCTTTTTGGAGGATGTAGGCGAGACAAACCCGGTCTTAGTGAATTTCCGTGTTGATCTGGTTCTAGATTGATGTCTGGATAGATAGCACGTACACCGTACAGTATCGTAGAAGGCTAAGGTGTCTGAATCATGTACTGTATACATGTTAGCCTTCCACACACTCAGATATGTACAATTCAATTTAATGGACTTAATGGACGGTTCAGGGGCCTCATTTATAAAATGGACTTACGATCAATTATGACTTACATAGAAAACCAGGTATAGGTATTTATAAAACCTTACTTTAACGTGGAAATGAGCTCTCTAAATGAGAGCCGATCTCTACGCAAAGTCTAGACTCGATGCAGGTCAAGTCAACCTGCATGAGCGAGGTTTTTTTATGCTCAATATCTTTTATGAATCCAACGTAAACACTAGGGATGTATCATGTACCCGAATCAGAATCCGTTATTCGGAAAAGCACAAATAATGCAATGGAAACAGATATTTCTTCAAGGTTCCAGGTCTTTTATTGTCATGTGCGTAACTATTACACAGTCAGTCGCTGGCAATGAAGTTCTTGGGTCTCAGGCTCCTTTCAACAATAGCAACAATATCTATTTTAATAAAAAATAGAAATGGAATTAAAAATAGAATAGAAAGCCAGGTATAAAAGGTCAGTGTATAAAAGGATAAAAGTGTATAATAAAGTGAACAGTGTATACTAAAGTGAATAGTGTATAATAAAGTGAATATGTGAATATTTCACATATTCATATAAGTGTAGATTCGGGAAGTTTCTCGTTAGTAGAAAAAGAAGAAAGAAGAAAGAAGAAGAAAAAAGCTCCATGATTGACGTGTCTACAAATCGATTCATACAGTATCATAGCGGGTGGCCACAAGATATGTCCATTCAGTTTGCAACATAGCACTACTGTAGGCCTAGTCATTTAATTTACTACAAGTTATTGAAAAGTGATGGCTATATTGTGTAGTCAGGTGCGGGAGCTAGCGAGACAAAAGCCTAGTGTGTCAGCTTCTTTCAAACGCCTACATCAAAATGAAGCTTAGAAACTGTAGCTTTTAGCTCTTTGTTAGTTTCCTCCATTAAAAAAACAGTTGAAAGTCCTTTAATTGACTACATATTATTGAAAAGCGATCGCTATATTCTGTAGTCACCCCCACCGAGTAGCGCACAGCAGGCAGCGGGCCGAGGGCCGACCGTTCCTGCCTATCGCTCAGGGAAACGCTGGCTTCGAGGAGGAGGAGGCGTTATGTGCGGCGGCTAGCGAG
>OMPB01101865.1:1452-12652 GCA_900312615.1 Stylephorus chordatus | reverse complement strand
AGGCATCGATTAATCCACCCTTTAATAACATTGGAGTATGTTTGCATGCTAATCAATGAAGCCCACTCTTTAGTATCCCAGAATAATGACCAGACCAGCACCATGACAAATTAAAACTAAGCATGATGCATTGATCTTCAATCGGGACACAGCAACAGCCGCAGCAGCAGCAACGACGCCCCTGGTTTGATACTCTGCTTGTACCGTGCAGTCAGACAGACAGACAGACAAGAGTTTGAACCCCTGCGCTCTTGTCTTGGAAGCCTCACTTACTTCCATCGTGTTCATTATCATGCCTATTCCGTCTCACCTCCACTGGCTTCTAGCTCAACAGTGCACCGCCCCTGCCTGCCCGTCAGTTTGTGTCACCTGGGGGCTACGTATGGGAACGCTGTACTCCCCCCCCCCTTCTCTCTCTCTCTCTGCCTCATCTCCCTGCCTGTGGGGCCAAGCGACAAGTGAGAAATGCAGAGGTCATGAACTCTTGAACTGTATTAATAGTTGACAGCACTGCGGTGGCTGTCAGCAGTGTGTTGGCGTGTGCTCGCTTGGGAAGGCAGTGCTACGCAAGCGAAGGCTCGCGATTTAAATATTTATGCCACGAAGAAACAGGCAGTTGGTTATTTTTTTTCAACAACGCAAGGGGAGGAAGATATTAGCATACTTTAGGCAACCTTGTGTTAGAAATACCAAAAGGGGTTGCACAGAATGTTCCAAGGTACAAGTTCCAAGCTGTTCAAGGTACGATGATTTGAATTACCAAGGAAGACTTCAACAGAGGTTATACATCTAAAACTTTTGCATGTCTAAAAATGACATTAACCCTCTCGGCTGTCACACACGAGATAATAAGTTGCTATTTTTATATTGTATACATTTGTTTATTGTCTGCTCAAAGAACACATCTGACACGTTACATTAATTACCAATGATAATTAATGTAATTATGTGTAAGAGGTTCTAGGGAGTCTTTGCAGTACAAGCTGTGTGTGTGTGTGCACGCGTGTGTGTGTGTGGGTGGGTGGAAGAGTGAATATTACTTCAGAGAGACTGATCATTTGCGCACGTGGAAAAGTTGTTTTGGTGTGGAAAGGAAGGAGGCCCGGTCAAATATCAAAGACAGCAGAAACAATAAAGAAATGCAGAATGTGTGTACCTGTAGTCCATGGAGGGTTGGCTGGAAGCTCGATGTCTTGGTCTGCCTGGAGCTTGAGCATTCAGCTTTGTCTTGTCTTTAGCAGGGGGTAGGAGGGGGGCAATTGGGGGCACATATTTGTGCAGGAATTTTTGTGTACAGAAATTAACTATATATGAGCAACGTTTTCGCTGTAAAGCAAAGCAATAAGGGATGATATAACCTAGTGTTAACCTTAAAAAATCCGATAAATGTTTCACCACGAGCAACTTGCATCTCACATTTTCTCAGGCTTTTAGCTGGAAGCCTTGGTTTAAAAAAAACAACAACAAAAAAAACAGCTCTTTGGGAGGTTACCTCATACTGACAACAACTCCCTGGCAATCGACCAAAACACCTGCGCTTTTTAAGCTATTATTTTTTCCTATCCCATCACTTCTCCATCAGATCAAGTGCTTTGAAGAGGGTCCAACATGGAACCAATGAGGAATTACGAGGAGTCGCTGAGGTCTAATCATTTTGTACCTTTTTTCTCTGAAATCTTGATTTGTCTCCTGATTTTTTTATGTAATATTTTATCACTATAATCTCTCTCTGTTTCTCTCTCTCTCTGTTTTTCTCTCTCTATTTGCTCTCTTTTTCTGTTTCCTTAACCCCTTTTATTGTATGTTAATACCATACAAATTAAGCCATCCAAATAGGCTGACTAACTCTTTTTACCAGCAGTTCTCTCTTTGTTTTCCTAGAAGGGTATAAGTAACAGAGACTTATTACGGTACACCTGAAATGCTGGCTGTTCCTCTTTCCTTTTCTTGTGAAGTGAAAGGGACCCAGTATGAACAAGGAGCTGAGCTACTTGTAGCGTCCTCCTTTAGACCACCTCATTGTTCTTAAATTACCGGACAAGCATGCGGATGGATGGATCACCCGCCATTATTAATCGGCCCTTGAACCAACAAAGCCCATATAATTGCCTCTTGTGCTCGTTCCTCATGTGCGCTGGTGGATATCATGTCCGAATCCATCGAGATTGAGAGCAGGACTCTGCAGAGGGCCACAGAGGTCATAGGTCCAAAACCAAACATTTGATTGCTTGCATGTGTTTGCTCTTTGTGCACAGGGGGAGATTGGCTGTCCAACTTGTATTGTTCATGTCTGTCAATAAGGGGTCGAGGTGGGTTGATGGTGTTTTTTTCCTCAATGATTTTTACATCGTACAGTACAAAGAGCTAAAATAGATCAATAGCTGCGGTTTTACTCAGCAAGTAACAATAGTTTAGAATCAAAAGGTTATACATTGATAATTAACTATGGTAAGTAACTTTAATTACCTTGAATAATAATGATATCTTTAGAAATATATTGACACTATATTTGATGGCTAGGACGTTTGACACCCAGCCAAACGGTACAAGATTTGATCCCTAATATCTTCAACCCACCCTTTAGACCTTCTTGAGCAGCTACCGGCTCCTAATGGCCTCTATTCACGGTACGCCATTTACCATCCACTTATATTACACACAAACCAAATCCAACATTCTTATGGTCATTTGCTTCAACGTCTTGAGCACGGAGCTGATGGACTTAATGATTGAAATGACTGCGGCGCCTGTCAGCGATGTCCTAGCAATACGGAGTGACGGTTTGTTTGTGTTTGATCAATGGTGCATAGTTTGCTGACAGGGCCGGAGCAAGGAGGCTGGGGAAATGGTCAAACCCCCCCTGTCAATCAAAAGACAGACAAACGTCACCCTGTGAAATCCATTCGAACCAATTAGCCACAACCATCACCTCAACGCTTCACGAGAACGCCGTAAAAGGCGTATTTCTAAACTTAGCTGGTTTCAGCTCACTGCTGAGTTGTTTCTAGTGGCTAATACGACATGTATAAGACATAGATGTCAAGTTCGCACGGTGTGGATAAAAGGAACATACCTTATCGTTTTCACTAAATTTGGGTTTTTTGGAGATAACCGTTAATTGAGTTTGCACTGTTTGAAAAGTTTAGGGTCTTCTCTCCACATAGTTCCAGTCTCCATACAGCTATGCACGCTAAATGCATGTTGGTCCTATGGACATATGGAAGTGATGTCATGTAGTGTGGCGGGTAAATGTGATGTGCATGAATGGAAAGGAAACCAAGTAAGAGAGAGAGACGCCTCAGAGTTACCTTTATAGAGCACACCTGCAGGTGTGCCCAATTCAATTAAGCAGCACCCTCCCAGAGTCAGTGTACTGCCACTACACTGTCTAGAATATATCCATGTATCTAATAATAAATAACTACTTAAAAATCCTCACCTCATGTGTTATAGCAGAGTGTGGTTTATAAGGTGCCTTAGGTTTACCTAATAAACTCCCAGTAATGGACATGTACATAAGGGGGCCAGCATTTACTTATGTCATGTGACACATTGTAATTTTCTGACCCTGAGCTATTCTTTTCTCTCTCTCTCTCTCTCTCTCTCTCTCTCTCTCTCTCTCTCTCTCGCTCTCGCTCTCGCTCTCTCTCTAGGCTCCTAGGGAAGCTCTTGCTAAGAGTGTCCTTGCAGAAGTTCCCAACCAGCTGGTTTCCTATTTCAAGATGAGAGGATTGAATCCTGTCAATCTGAACCCTGCCAAACAAGCTGCACCAAAGGCCTAAACCACAACCTTTACCATACCTTAACTACACCTTTACCACACCTTAAACCTTTACCGCACCTTAAACTTTAACCACACCTTAAACTTTAACCACACCTTAAACTTTAACCACACCTTAAACCTTTACCACACCTTAAACTTTAACCACATCTTAAACCTTAACCACACCTTAAACATTTACCACACGTTAGACCTTAACCACACCTTAAACCTTAACCACACCTTAAACCTTTACCACACTGTAAACCTTAACCACACCTTAAACCACTGGCTCCTGTCCATCTAACTCTCTAGTGGTTGAAGATGGTCAGCTGGGAACTAGGCCTCTATATTATCTGACATATCCACAGGGATCCGCAATTCTCTATTAATGCTCTATTAAAGCTATATTAATGCTTTATTAAAGCTCTTAATGCTCTCTATTAATGCTCTATTAAAGCTCTATTAATGCTCTTCATGATATTAACTATACTATACTCTAACTGTGTGAGTGGGGAGCCAGAAATATATATATAAAATACTATATATACTATATATAACTATATAATATATTACCCAGCTCCTTAAGGCCATTTAAAAACAAAGCATTCCATTTTAAAAGTTAGGATCACTCTGTCCTCTCAGCTGGAAATGATGATGATGATGATGATGGTGATGTATGAAATATATTATCTCCTTTTTAAATTTTATTTTGGCATAGAAAGTAATTTGACCTCCAATCAATTATATTTTTATATCCAATGAATGAAAGAAATAATTGTGTATACTGTACATGAAAATGTTGTGTGTTTACCACAGTAAATCCACAACATAATTCATCATTGTATAACAAATGATTGTATAATTTTGTTAATATATATTCCCATGTTATATTTTCATTCGTTTAATGTTGCCATCAGTTGTCCACAAGTCATTCTGTGAAGCCAAATATTCTGGATTAATTGTTAGCAGAATAATAACCACATGTGCAGCGGTGGCTATTACTTCTAACAGGTGATTTCTAGTTAATACTTCTATAATATTTTGTAATATTTCCTGGTTAATGCTGTGTGTTCTTCGCTTCCTCCCAATACCTCAAATAAAAGTAACAAAAGTCGATCCCTTATATTGTGCGTGTATTTTATTTTTCCTTGAGTTCTGGGTTGTGCAACTCCATTTAACATTTAACCCTAACCCTTATCATACGGACGTAAACACTGAGTCACCCAACAAGTTTTTAAGCACACATTTAAACACACCATTTAGTACCTGTTCATGTAACACACACACACACCTACTACCTGTTCATGTAACACACACTCACACACACACACACACTACCTGTTCATGTAGCACACAGACACACACACCGTACTACCTGCTCATGTAACACACAGACACACACACACACCTTACTACCTGTTCATGTACTGTAACACACACACACACCTACTACCTGTTCATGTAACACACACACACACCTTACTACCTGTTCATGTCACACGGATCCTTAAAGTCTTAAAAGGCATTGAATTCATTAATCTAAAAATTGGTATTGGACTTAATGGGTATTAAAATGTCTTAAATCAATCTTTCAAAAGTTGTAAAAATGCTAAGACATGGGGAAGTAGGATTTTATAAATCGTTTTTTCTGACATTGCAATTTAAAATGTCAAAATAATTGGCATCCACTAACTGCTGCGACCCGACCTTGGATAAGCTGTTGACGATGAGAAAATAATTGGTAACAATTTTAAAAATATAAAAAATTTAACGAATGCGCATGTGCAGCGGTGGCTATTACTTCTTCTAACAGGTGATTTCTAGTAAATGCTTCTATAATATTTTGTAATATTTCCTGGTTAATGCTGTGTGTGCTTCGCTTCCTCCCAATACCTCAAATAAAAGAACAAAAGTCGATCCCTTATATTGTGTGTGTATTTTATTTTTCCTTGAGTTCTGGGTTGTGCAACTCCATTTAACATTTAACCCTAACCCTTATCATACGTTATCATACGGACGTAAACACTGAGTCACCCAACAAGTTTTTAAGCACACATTTAAACATACCTTACTATCTGTTCGTGTAACACACACACACACACACCTACTACCTGTTCATGTAACACACACACACCTTAGTAATAATAATGCATTACATTTATATAGCGCTTTTCTCAGACTCAAAGTGCTTCACAGTGAAGGGGGGAAACTCACCTCAACCACCACCAATTACTACCTGTTCATGTAACACACAGACACACACACACACCTACTACCTGTTCATGTAACACACACACACCTGCTACCTGTCCATGTAACACACACACCTTACTACCTGTTCATGTAACACACAGACACACACACACCTACTACCTGTTCATGTAACACACACACACCTACTACCTGTTCATGATAACACACACACCTTACTACCTGTTCATGTAGCATACAGACATGCACACACACACACCTTACTACCTGTTCATGTAACACACACACACACCTTACTACCTGTTTATGTACTGTAACACACATACACACACACACCTACTACCTGTTCATGTAACACACACACACACACACACCTTACTACCTATTCATGTCACTCTGATCCTTAAAAAGTCTTAAAAGGCATTGAATTCATTAATCTAAAAATTGGTATTGGATCTTGGGTATTAAAATGTCTTAAATCAATCTTTCAAAAGTCGTGAAAATGCTAAGACATGGGGAAGTAGGATTTTATAAATCATTTTTTCTGACATTGCAATTTTAAAATGTCAAAATAATTGGCATCCACTAACTGCTGCGACCCGACCTTGGATAAGCGGTTGACGATGAGAAAATAATTGGTAACAATTAAAAAAATAATAATTTAACGAATGCCTCTTGCATTAACCTCACACAGATCAGGAAGTTTCTTTATTGACTTCGGGATTTGGGGGAACAGTATCATGCTGTTGGTCTCGCAGTCGTTATTTGCTTATTTTATCCTGAATATCACACCACACTATCACACTGTAAAGGAACCCCCCACCCCTGGGGTCACTTGACCCACCATGTTTATGACCAGAGGAAGGGGGGAGATGAGAAGTATTGTAATTGATAAAACCCTCTTCTCTATAAGACCTAATTGGTTCACTCCCATAGGACTTCATGCCCCTTTTCCTACAGTATAGTATAAAAGTATGTGTTTAAACCCTTGTTAATTTGAACATACTTGGTTATATCATTGTGTTTAGGCACCATGCCTCCATCTCTGATACACCAAGGCAAGCAGCAACATATCTAAGCCTAACTGAAAGCTGAGGTACTGTGGTGTCTGAAAACACCAATCGTACGGGACCCTACTTAGCCCCCACTGGAGGGGTTGAAACGTCCCCGTAGAACAAAGTCCCTCAGGTGTGTGGGTGTCTGCACCTACCTGCAGGTGCTGGGGTCTCTGAGGTCCCCGGGGAAGGACTTGCTGCTGCTGCTGCTGCTGCTGGAGAACTCTCCTGGTCCACTGGGTGTTCATCGCCGAAGGGCCGATAGGGGGCCAACGGGTCCCTGTGGAGGACCACCCTCAGACCACCCACCAGCCGCACTCGGTAGACAACGTCTATCCAGCACAACACACAGTCCAAACCATTTGGAGCATAATTTAGGAGAGATCCACCTCTTCCAGGTCAGGTTTAAGACCCGCACCCGGGGCCCAGTGGCAAAGTCCTCCCCTGTGCAACGGGAATCGTTTTTTTGTCGGGGCCAGAGCGTTTCTCGTGAGGGCATGTGCCTCCCTCAGCCGGTCTCTCAGTTTGTAAAAGTAATCTAACCCTGCCTTTCATTCCAGCTCCTGTTCAGTTGGTGGGGGTCCGCAGTTCGTGACCAAACATAAAAGCGTCTGGGGTGCACCAGGTAGATTGATGCACCGTGGTCCAGTAAGCCCAGAGTACTAGGGGCAGGTCAAGGTCCCAGTCTTTCTGTCGGCGGTCGGTCAGGCTAGCGAGCTGAGTGGCCAGGGTGCGATTAAACCACTCACCTCCTGAACCACCTGGGCCGCCCTGGTCATTATGCACCAAACCGACAGAACATTTCTCCAACGAGCTTCTCTGCTGTGTCGGGAACAGCATGCGTCTCAGGCCACTTTGTGAAGTAATCCATTGTGACCAAGATGTAGTGGTTCGCCCGCTGTAACAGGAAACAGGACATCGACTCCCACACGCTCCATCGGTGCCCCCAACTGGTACTGCTGAAGGGGAGCGTGTAGAGGTCGCAATTGTGTACGTGTGCCTCCACATCCTACCAGCAGTTGGGCCAAAAGAACCATGGTCGCAGTCGCCATAGCGACACAGCCTAATGTAGGTTTGTTTTACTGTCATTTAAATGAGAAAATGGTAAAACAATGATACACATGAGTAGCCCTAATCTAATTTAAAATTACATGACAATCAACATCTTTGATGTCCTGGGACCATGCCTGGAGAATAATATTCTAGTACTGTATTGATGTCCTGGGACCATGACTGGAGAATAATATTCTAGTACTGTACTGTCAACTTTTGAGATGCTAAACTGCCATGACTGAAAAATAAAACCATCCACTTACCTGGGGCTAATATTACAATAGTCAACACTTTGAGGCTAAACCCATATGCTATTGTTTACATTCAGTAATTAAGCAAACACTTTTATCCTGTTACCTTCGAGCTACCAATACCTTTGGTGGCTTCAATAGTTTCCATAAGTCTTTGGTTTTATCAAAAATATAAATGGTTAAGTGCTCTTCCCATTTTACATTAAAGGACATTTAGCAGACGCTTTTGTCCAAAGCGACTTACAATTGGTACAGTACATATTTGTCAGCGCAAGGATTCGAACCTGAGTCCGATGACTTAACCACTGGACTAACCCCCATCCACCACCACTCCTTGGTTGTGTCCCCAACCATTAAAAAAAAAAACATGTATCCCCGTAATTCTGCCTACCTGCCTTGTTTGTTTCGATTGTGCCGCAATTGGATTATTGCAATAGGGAATTCTGTTCATCCTCTTGCCCCGTCAAACAAGTTTGCTTGTTAATTACCTTGGATTATCTTTTAGTTTTTATTAAATACATTAATTTTCATCATATAATTGTTTCGTCTCCCACTTGGGTCCTCCTGCTTCCGCATAAGTTGTGACACATTCAAAATGAAACATGATATAATTATATCAAAAATGTGTGTTCATCACTTGATAATGGGCCAAGAAAATGAGTCACCTGGGCCCGGACACCATGCAGTCAAACATAAAACTCTATGAAAACCATGAAAGTTGTGCTACAAGCGATTCATTCTAACCATCATAACCCCACATTGATTGAAAAATATCAAAGCTATCATTAAAGTAATAAGGCCATTATTGATTGTACAGGCATGTAGAATACCAACAATTTAGTAGCTAATACAACTGTAGTCTACAGTGATATAGCTACTGTATACTTGTAATTGTTGTAGAGTTAGTTACACAGTCTTGTGTACGCTATGGGCAGCGCAGCTCACTGCTTACTTTAGCACATAGGCTAAGGTAAACTAGTAGGTAAGGGATTTTATCCTACCACTAACAAATGCATATAAAGATACATATAAAGTGTAAAAACGGTTACAGTTTTCATATACATTTTTTGGGGAAAGCATTTTTGTATTTTTAAAATACAAAATACAAGTCCAGATATTTGGGAAATCAGTTCATGGGACATGGAACAGCCCAGGTGAGCTAGATGAGGAGAAGCAAAAGAAAGTGACCGACACCGTAACACAAAACCAAAGGTAAGGTGCCAGGTAGTGGTGGTGGGAGGCACGGTTAGGTGATGTTCTCAAGGGTGATACTGAACAGTCTGATGTCTGCTGGAAGAAAGGAACGCCTGCTACCGTTGTGCAGCATGGAGGGATGAGCCTGTGGATGAAGGTGGTCTTCATCAGCTCATCATGGAGAGGATGAGAGGGATGAAGGTGGTCCTCAGCCTCAGCTCTTCATGGAGAGGATGAGAGTGGTTCTCTAGGATAAGCCTCGTCAGGAACAACAGCCTGCTTTGTCCTTTCCTGTAGAGGGCCTCTGTGTTGTTGGTCCAGTCCAGTCTATTGATTATGTGCTTTCCCAGGAACCTGTAGGAGTTCACCATCTCAACCTCCTGTCCCTGGTTGGTTCCTTACTTCGTTGGATGTCCACCACCAGATATTTTGTCTTCCCAATGTTGAGCTGCAGGTGATTGTTGTTATGAACACATATCTACTGTTATACATATACACCATACAACTATCCAGTCATACACATAGACACATAGCTGTCTAACTGTTCACACGAACACACACCTGTCTACCTATAGTCATTATATTTATTTATCATCCATTGCACTTTTTTTTTGTCTGTTATGTCTTGTTATGTCCTGTTTCACTGTATTGTCCTGTTTGCACTTATATGTGTGAAGAAGAAAAAAAGTAATCACACACACTGTAATGCCGCAACAAATTCCTATTATGTGTAAACATAAATGGCAATAAATGTTATCTGAATCTGAATTAACAAATGACTACCCACCTGTGCCTATTAACATACACCTGCCTACCTGTATACATTTACATACCTGTCTACCTGTGCACATTGACAAATACTTACCTGTACACATTAGCACACACCTGTCCCGCCTATTTGCTTTTAGAGCAGTTGACTGAAAGCCAGGAAGGAGTGGAGGTGGAAAGACGCACAGATCTGTTCTTCGACATCAGTTTACAAACATGTGAGCAGACAGACAGAAAGGATTCTTCATCATGTCTATTACTGTCAAACTGAAGAGAATTTCTAACCTTCCTGGAAGATCCGACCGCAAAGTAGAGCTTTCCTTCAGAGGTAAATGACACACACACACACACACACACACACACACATACTTTATTGCAATATGATATACATGTAATACTGCTAGGAGGACACATCTACTGTATATATACATGTAGTACTGCTAGGAGGACACATCTATAATATGTATTACTGCTAGGAGGACACATCTATATATACATGTAGTACTGCTAGGAGGACACATCTATATATCATGTATTACTGCTAGGAGGACACATCTATATATAGATGTATTACTGCTAGGAGGACACATCTATATATACATGTAGTACTGCTAGGAGGACACATCTATATATACATGTAGTACTGCTAGGAGGACACATCTATATACATGTAGTACTGCTAGGAGGACACATCTATATATACATGTATTACTGCTAGGAGGACACATCTATATATACATGTAGTACTGCTAGGAGGACACATCTATATATACATGTATTACTGCTAGGAGGACACATCTACAGTATATATACATGTAGTACTGCTAGGAGGACACATCTACTGTATACTGTATATACATGTAGTACTGCTAGGAGGACACATCTACAGTATATATACATGTATT
>OMPB01101682.1:10694-22169 GCA_900312615.1 Stylephorus chordatus | reverse complement strand
ATATGGGACAATTATGAATGTTATAATGGAATTTGAGCTGACTTTCTTAAACGTATTTGGTGACTTCACATAGTAGACATTCAACAAGACTTTGAATCATGATGTGTAATAAAAGGATTGCTGAATTTCGACGATTTCGACTCTCTCAGCGTTTTGTGTCATACCGTAATATCACGGATAGACGCGCATCAAAATCCAAGCGGGTTTTCGCAAGTCACTTGACTGACTGCGTCGTACCATAGCCCTTCTAGGACTAGCCATCCGACTCCCTATTAAACGCGTTGACCGTGTTAAACACTAGGGGAAAATTTAGTAAGACTAGAATGAATGGGAGTGAATGAGGCTGGACGGCTAAAACATTGTCTAATACTTTATTCAAGAGATTAAACATCTCCTGATATGGAAATCCTAGAAGTACAAGGTCTTTTGATATTTATTGATTGGTTTTCATTTAGTGACACACCTTGACGTTTTTATAGAATCAAACGTTAGAATGCAAAAATGCTAGCATTAGGCTAGTATTTCTGGTCTTACTATTTGGCCTATCCAATAGGGGTCTCCGTTGAGTATCACGTGTACAAACCCGGAAAAAATCGAGAGTGGGAGTTCTTCTGGTTAGACATTCTTTGGTCGTACCCATAGGTCGTAGCCTACCCCAGTGCACCTGAGAAACATCCCAAAGTCTGTCGATGTAAAGATGGACGGGTGTCTGAGACGAGTAGCATACCTTCGGCAGACGACATGACGCAAATAAAAGAGATGCCTGAAGATTTGCTGTCTTACAAATACATACAATTCATACAAATACTTATATGTGTGTGTGTGTGTGTGTGTGTGTGTGTGTGTGTGTGTGTGTGTGTGTGTGTATATATTATTATTAGAAACTTTATTCAATGTAGCTCGAAATGAGACATTTTCAGTAGAGAGCAGAGCTAGTATGCATTTTCCGGTCTTCCCTGGATGATTAAACAGGCGCATCCTCACACAATTAGTCTGATTAGGGCAAATAGAGTTCACCTGTGTATGGATTTAACTGCCGGGCAGAAGGCCTCGGGTGAGCTTTAGTGCGGAACCATTATAAAGAGCTGCAGCGTCAACAACAGCAGGGACTCAAGATCATCAGTTGTGCCCTCCTTGCGCCATGGGCTGTTTGTTTGGAGCAAGGTCTGTAGCGTTTCATGGCTCGCTGTTTCAGCTTTGTCAAACTGTTCATATTAAAATGCGATTACGTCCGTTTCAGATGGCTGGTTTTAATGGTCGCGGTTGTAAACGCACAAGGGCAGAAGAAGAAGCCCTCTTTAAGTAAGCACACTTGCTCACATGTTTCCACGCATTGCGAAGTCGACGCACTCTTGTTGGCTGCAGAATTCTGATCCAATATCGACGCCTTGTTCTAGATGTGCGCGCAAGATGCCTGGGAAATGTGATGCGCGTGAACGCTGGGCCACTCGGGGATAATTTTCTCGAAGTTGCTGTTGGCTACAGTAAGTTGAAGAGTCTTTATAAGACAAGATATAAGATAATACTTTATTGATCCCCCAGGGGGGAAATTCGGTATTACAGCAGCAGTAGAGTACAGTACTTGGTGCATTAGTGCAAGTAAGTAAATAAATAAAAGAGTAAAGGATAAGGTACAGTAAATACAAAAGAGCAAAAATGTCAGTAGAAAATAAAGTGCTATGTTTATCTAGATGGTGGATCTACGACCTTTCCCTTTTGTGCCTGTATAAATGTGGCCTACACTATATCCTCAGATAACTCCGTCATCCCCATTACTCAAAGTCTGGCTTCTCAATGTGGAATCAGCAGGAAGTTGGACTCACAGGGGGATGCCGAAATCTTTGTCTCTCTTCTAAACTGCTTCACTTCAAATGTGGTAATGTTGACATCAAGAGCGCTCTTGATTGCAGAAAAAACGTAAGTTATCAGTTTGATCTCAGTGAAGACCTTGTATTTCTCTCCATATGACTGTAGGAAGATGAAGAATTCACCACCCACCTAAACCTGCGACTATTTGGGAACCATATGGTGAAGGATGAGTTGTACCAGGTAGATGACACCTGTTACTATCCCACATGGGCCGCCAGAGAAGTCATCTGTGACTCCAACTTTATGGAGGCAAGTGATCGCAGAAGGATTCAACAAGAACCCCCACCACCACCACCACTTGACATGAGTTGGTGTGGTGCCCATGGATTGCCACTTATGCTGGTGTGGCCTACTTTTTCCTCTAGGTGTCTGTTAGACGGGCGATTCATGACGATTCCTTGCCTATCCCCTTCTCCCCACCAGAATCGTTGGGTCCCAACAAGATTCGTCGCCAAGCTAAGGTTTGAGTCGTTTTGGGTGTGCAGAGTTTATTTTTTATTTTTTGTTTTGTTTTGTTTTTTGTGAGTGACATGGTGCATTTGTCCTTCCCCAGGGCATGCCCAGCAACACCAGGTTCCAGATAAAGACTGTGGTGTTCTACAGTCCCGATGAGCGCCCTATGACGGTGGCCCAGGTCTTGCAAAGGGGTTACGGATTAGCCAACACACCTACGCGACTGGTTCTGCGAAGTCCCCTGAATGCACCCGAAACGTACATCCAAGATGTAAGCGAGGCCTGGAATATTAGACTACACACTGATCCATGGCTCTTTACTGTTAAAAGTAACTCTGGGGATAGAAGGAATGCCCTGTATCATTTAACTCAAATTTGCCGCCATGAACTTTTTTCTCTTCTGCTATTGCGTTGCACTGCAACTTCAAATGTGCCATCCATTGGTGCTAAAGTGCATTACACGCTCCTCAGTTCTAAACTGACCGATTAATCAAAACTTTGACGGAACTTGGTAACACAATATCATCTTGGGCATTTTATTTTTTATTTTTAACACTATTGTGGTTGATCAATCAGACCTCTCTGAAAATGTTTTTATTGCTTCTCGGTAAGTAACGATAATATTTGAATGGAAATGTGTTTCTTGGTCTTTAGGTGGCCGGGATACCCATGAGTGTCCTTAGAACGTCCATCGTCTTGGAAAAGAAGTGGCTCGTCACTCAAATCGAGGCCACGGTTGCCTGTCCGACACAAACGGGTAGTGGAAGGATCGCCACATGAATTATCCTGAGGTTGCTTAAAATCGCTCGTTATTGTTGACCCGTCTTTTTTAACCGTCTTGCGTTTCTATGTAGGTGGGGTGTCCTTCACTGCAAATACCATCTCCTGGTCTCTACCCAGGCACATCGACCCACTTATTTCTTCCGACAAATTCAAGTTGTTGGAGGTGCACATGGGTGTTAATGGCCAGAGGCTGGATGCTACGCAGATGGCAGCCAGGAAGTACTCCATGACCGTCGATGACATCCACATCGTAACCGAAATACCTGTTGGGGCAGCCGGCGGGTCATTTAAGGTCAGACCGGGAATGTTTTGCTCGATGGGAAAGATCACACTGGTGTAGACCTGTAGGATTTAAAGGGGAAGTTCGGGATGTTAAGCTTCATTTTCGACTTACCCATGATGATTCTGATTGAGACATTTTTCAGCTTGCACCCAGTCGCGCAAGTGGGTTTAGCCTAATGCTAGCGCAACCCTATAGTAGCAGATAGCATCCACTACCAAACTCAATTTAAACACTCCACAGTGCACCCAAAGCTAATAAAACGGTACTAATAATAATTATACAATTATGAGTCGGGGTGAATTTGAGTGTTTATAGTGTTTTTTTAGAAGTAAAATTGACCCTCTAATTATTACTTTGTGTTAGACTGTCGCAATTATATAATTATTAGTACCATTTTATTAGCTTTGGGTGCACTGTGGAGTGTTTAAATTGAGTTTGGTAGTGGATGCTATCCGCTACTATAGGGTTGCGCTAGCATTAGGCTAAACCCACTCGCCCACGCGCAACTGGGTGCACGGCGCTGAAAAATGTCTCAACTATCAGAATCATCACGCGTACATCAAATGACGCTTAACATCAAAAATTCTGAACTTCCCCTTTAATGCTGCAAAGACGCCCTTTCCAGATGGAAGGCATTTATTCTGCCCTTGTGGGCACATTTAGTTTGAACTTGTATTAAATCCCTACTGCAGAGCCACGTTAAGGACCAGCAATACTTCACGTCGTACACTATTGCGCCAATGCTGGAGTTGTTGTGGGTTGAGGACGAGACTCACGAGGAGACCAAATACAAAGTCCTCTTCTCAATCACCACGCCGCCAATGCCGGCGGCTCCACAAGTTATCGATCGTGAGTCTTGTTGCGTTGGGTGCTTAGCATTTGAGGAATGGCGGCTGCCTTAATACAAGTTCTTATTAAACCCCTTCCCCTACAGACACCGTTCCTGAGGAGCAGCTGTTTAAGCTAACGCTGGGTCCCCTTGCCTCTGACGTGGTACTGGTGGACATCACCTTCCCCAGTGGGGTTCTGTCCGTAGAGGAGTGCAACATCAGGGGCTTTAACGTTCAGCATGGCTCCCAGAATGGCTCAAAAGCCTTCACGCTAGAGGTGCCCTTCAACGACCCTGTTGTGCAGAAAATGGTAAACCTCATCTGCCACTGGGGACATTGTACTTTTACGTTTGTAAATGATAAACGCCTGCATGTTAAATGTGGTATGTTTTGCTTCCAATAGAAAGAAATGGAGACTGTAGTCTATTCTCTTCAACTGACCTTTGGCCTGCTGGTCTTGCCAGAGTCCACTTCGTTTGCTCACACAGCTTTTCTGACGGCTACATTAGTAGAAATGGGTCTGTATAAGTTATTGCAGTGCGACAAAATGTATGCATGCGCTTAAACTTTGAGCAAGGTTTAGAATTGCTTATTGTCGGTCTTTGCATGTACCATAAGGCTTGTTTTGTCAAGATTTAAGGAAGCCGTTCTTTGTGTGTGCTTCATAAACAGTACATCCCGTCCTCTCCGGAAGCTGTGACCTCCTGAACTTCTACGTTACTGTCGAGTACGGGACGCCTGGCCTCAACTTTCAGACCATCTTAGGAAGACGGCCTTTGACCCAGGCGATGGCTCAGGAGTACGGCCTCGTGGACAACGGCACACACTTCAGTTTTGCGGTGCCTTTTTCTGCACCCGACGCCGTGTTTGAGGTAATGAGCCGTACTAGCGGGTGCCGCTTTACCTAATGCACGACGCGGCAACGTTCTCACTGCCTGCGTGGAGATGACGCGTTCGTTTTTTTCGGCCCAGGCAATCGAGGCCTCGGTCATTAGAACCAGGCTTGGCGTGGCGCTGTGGAATCCACTCACCAACGGCAACATTCAAGACTTGACACTGGGTTGCAGTTTTCCATCCTCTCTAACTGGTTTGTGTATATATATATTGTGTAACACGTTCTTAACAACGTATATTACATATAAAAAAAACAATAATTTTATCTGACAAGCTGCCCCATGCCGGTTTGTGTTCAATGTACAGAATGTTTCTCAAACGGCACCATGGCTGTGCTGGCGGTTAAGCTGGAAGCTGTTCCAAATCTAAACCCCCGTCAGCTGACCCTGAAGGACCCGTCTTGCGGTCCCGTCTCCAGCGGCGACAGTTTTGCTCAGTTTGTGTTTGCGGTCAACTCCTGTGGAACCACCAGAAAGGTAGAAGGCTGTTTCTCTCTGGGTGGCGGCTGTATTTATTTTTGGCCGGCGTCTACATCTAAGCCCACATTAACATGATTTACCTTGCTGTCCTAGTTTGTGTCCAACACTTTGCTGTATGAGAATGAGATCTCCCTGCCAGATTCTATACAAGGGACTGATGAGTCCGAGTATGAGTAAGTTTTATCAATATTTTATGCAAATTGTAAAGCTGAAATGGGCAAAAACTATTGCTAGACCTGGTCATACCAGAATAACCCTGATCAGTAAGGACTATTGAACATCATGGCACACCCTACTCGAATGCTTAATTATGGGACAAATGTATTCCATCTTTTCTGCATATAGAACCATATTGGGACAGTGTAGTCTATTCAGCTTATGTCTCTGCTGTGTAGGTTGAAGGTGTCGTGTTACTATGATGCCAGCACTGCCCACCAGGTGTCCTTCATCGCAACACAAGGCAGTAATGAGCCGTACGCTGAACCGGCGAAAGGGCAACTGCAAGTCGTAATGAGACTTGCTTCCGGTAAGCTCCTGAAGTTGAATACCTGGGGACGTTGAATACCTAGGGACATTTGTTTAGTTTTAGAGGGCGTAAGTGAGACACTGATGCAGATGCAGACACTGAAGAGGAACGCCTACTTGATGAGGGGGGGTAACACTCCCTCAGTCAAGCCTTTTAAACATGTAAGCTTAGCACTGTTAATGGTAACAGTTGGTTTTGATTGGCTGCATTTCTAGGTGGAGTCTAAATGGCCAAGACTACATTTGGGGTCTTATATTTGTAAGTTTCAAAACCATTTCAACGCTAAAGCTGTGTGTGTATATAACTAACCCCTTCAGATGAGACGTACACCATGTTCCATAGACCTGAGGACTACCCCATACCAAAGTTCCTCCAACAGCCCATCTATTTTGAGGTGGAGTTGATGTCTGCCAACCCCCAAGTGTCCTTGGAGCTGGAGAACTGCTGGGCGACGCTTAATGAGGACAGGACATCCCAGCCCAGATGGCATCTTATCATTAATGGGTAACCATTTCCAACCTTTCCTTACCCATTAAGTTAAGTCCTTTAATTGAAGGGGGAGGGGTGAATGGTAGACGATACGGGTGTCAAGGGCTATCTTTCTACCTTCCAGATGTCCAAATCCAGTGGACCCACACAAGGTAGTCTTCCATCCCGTCAGGCCTGACTCAAGAGTACTGTACCCCGCTCACCTGAAGCGCTTTGAAGCCCAGATGTTTGCCTTTGCCATGGACCAAGATAACCTGAGTGCCCAGGTAATGCCATCGAAGTGGAGATGACTTGACTGCTTGTGTTGTAGAATATTTGTATTTGACGTTTGTGTTCAACCTCCGTAGCTCTTTGTCCACTGTGACGTGGTGATCTGCGACGCCAATATGGGCAGGACATGCAGTAGGCAGTGCTCAAATCAGGGAAATATGATTAAAGGTACGCAGGCTTTACAGGTTCATTCATAACTTGGGATTTATTACCCTTTTTTTTATGTGTATTTTTCTTTTAACAGGTAAGCGACGTGCAGTGCCAGATGTGCATTTGGAACCTTTAACGAATGTAACTTTGGGCCCCATCTCTTTAATAAAGTATCGATAAACATCAATTTTGGGTTTTCTTTGGTTGGGGTTGCGCTTGACTAAAGCTCTCCATTGAAACTATAATTCAAGTATCTTTCTTGCCTGCTGTAACACCTGGTGGAATATTTGATTGGTAAAATGCATTTCTAAATGCAAGCGGTTCCAGTTATTGGAACTTATAATTGTACACATACAGTATGGATATGAAAGGACATGCTTGAATGAGATTGCTTATAAATGCTAGCTTCTTCATTTCATCAAGTCTAGGTTTACATTTTTGTTTTAATACATTTGAATTGAACTAAGACTTGGAAATGCATCTTTTGGCTCAGTGTTGGCAGGCATGACCTACAAAATGCAAAAATGTGCTGCTAACACTTGCAATTATAGCCAATTAAATTTTCATTAAGAGTTGTGAAGGGAATGAAGCCCTCTAACCAGTATGTATTTTATACACCTTTTTATTCCTCATACATAGTTTATCATGCTGCCCTAAAACTGGTGAGAGGAGGCTGAAAAGGAGACTTAGATTGGCTGCAGATAATTAATTCAGGAAAAAAATGCATTTGGGAATGGAGTCAAAACGCCCACACACAAATGCAGTGAAGCTCACAAATGGCAAAGCTGTAAATGCTGGTTCAACAGTTTGTATATAAACGTAATGATGTTTTTGATAATTGCAAATACTTATATATTTGTGGATTTTGTCTACATTTATTTAAAACATTTGTGTGCACCAAATACATTTGTGAACCTTACTTCTCTGCATGGTGAGCTAGCTCAATAGTGCTGAACCTGTCCATGTTGGGCCAGCCACTGTATGAGCTGTTGTCTAAAACAAGGTACCTGGGGCCAGCACAACAGCATTTGAGAAGCTTCAAGCTCCTAAAGACTGTCTATGCTGACATTGTTCAACGTAAACAGATCCACCGCTGCCTTGGCTGATGCAAGTAGCTGTTAGCGTTGGCTTGCTGCTACAGCTCCATGCAGAAGACGAAGTGAGTAGCATATTGCTCCAGGAGACCCAGGTATGTGCAGATTGAGAGTATTTGTCCAGTGTCTGAGCCTGAGGTTTAACAAATGCCTAGAGGTTCAAACTAATAACGAACCACAAACCCATGGTTCCACCACTTTGCCAAAGACTACTAATGTGGCTCAAAGTTTAAACCAAGCGGCAATCTTGGCCTTTTTTTGAGGCTCATAAGGAAGTGCCAAAATCTGCAGTTCCTCCAACGGCCACTTGATGGTCCCAAAATGGAGTCATTCCTCATAGACCCCCATGTTAAAATGCCTGATTTACAGCAGAAATAAACATGTTTACAGATTGGTCCAAAGAAAGGTTTTGGTCTGTATAGAATAGATCATTTCACTACTCGTGACAACTCTGAGGGGGTGAATTTTTTTTTATAACCCTCCCGTTTACATTTTATTAAGCCTTAAATCGCCTATATCTGACAGAGCTGAACCAGAGTTGAACTTGTTTATCCTCCCGCCCCTCTCAAACTCCTCCCTCTGGACCTCCCAAAAACCAAGATGGCGGCATCCTCATATTTGCTTCAAAACACGATTGCAAAAACCAATGGTGACGTCACGGATGCTATGTCCATATTTATATACAGTCTATGGTTTAAACCCATGGCTGCGTATGCACCAGGACCCTCATTGTGGTGAGTATTTTCCAATGAAAAGTGAACCATCAGAGTGGGATGGAGAGGATGCCAGAGGCATCAGTAGCAGACATTCCTGAAAGTATTCATGATGGACATCAGGGTCTGACAATGTAGGGAGAAGGTAAATGCCTCGTTGTTGTGGCATTTCTTCAGAGATTAAGCATTGAGTTTTAACATGCCAGTTTTGTGATGGGTTAAGGAGCCATTCATCTCCACACCAACTCCTGCCAGACCATGGAAGCGTGTGGCTCTAGTTGTGAGCATAACAGGAATATTTGGCAAATTAAATGTCCGGTGTCGCTTCGGCATACCAGATAGTCATGAGTGACAACGGGCCAGTGTTAAAATGTTGCGTTCCAACTCAAGCCTTGCCCATGACCTTGATTTTAAACACATTACCTCAAGTCCACAAGGAAATGGTCATTCAGGCAGCAAGAGGATACTAAAGCTCATGCACTCGTGTACTAGTGGCCAGCTACATGCAGGAGTCAGCCCAGCTGAACTCATGAGCAGGGAGATGAGGGATCGAGTGAACCCAGCAACCCACGTGGCCTAATAAGCAATGCGTCAAGCAGGAGGACAAGGCAGAGAATCAGCAGCAAGCCGTTTTACTACGACCAATGTCAAGGGGTGAGTTACCTACACTACGTACTCAAGTTGGATCACATAAAAAGCCTGGACAGCTCCAGGATGAGTCCCCAAAACAGACTGAAAAACTCACTCATGGTCTTTTGGGGGAACGGAGACTGAACATTTAAGATCTCCTCAGAAATACATTCTGAAACTCGACATGTGCAGTGTTATGTACCGAGGGCGAGGCTAGAGTAAGCTTCAGGCTATATGCTAGCATTAGTGTTTACAGGATGTGTAACAAATTTACAATACATGTTTTAAATTAAGGGCAGGATCATAGCATTGCCATGCACAACTCGTTAGTTGGGTAGGCCTAGCCATAAAACAGGGACGTGACATAGCAAAGTAGTATTATATGTTTAGATTTTCCGCTTTATTACAATAGGCAAATGGCTTTTGACTTGCTAGTGGAGAGTCCACACTACTGCCCACCTCTAGCCTGGAGATAAAGGTGGAACAGGGGTGGATGGCAGAGCGAATTGAATGCATGTGCACACACGCCAAACAAAAGATTTGTTTGTAAAGTCTCAGTACACCTTTACTGTATAGTGCAACAGTAGGCCATTAATACTTCCAATTGGTCAAGCTAAACCTGCATCAAAGTTTTAAGCCTCACTAGGCATCCGACCTTTTATTTAAGATTGCTAGTGCTTCATTTTGACTGATGAAGCTAGGAACCAGTATGAGCCAAAACTTGTACAACACAATTGTGATGCGATACCCTGGCATAACAGATATGAGAAGACCAAAATTAAGAGAAAAGTATTTTATTAATTTGGATGTTCCGAGGTAAAAAGTATAGGTCCAGAGGTCGTCAGCAGTTTCTTGTTTGAATCAGCACGTTGCACTGCAGAGAAAGAACAGTCATTCGCCACCACATCAAACACATTACAAAAAGGTTTCTCGAGTGATACAAAAGGTGCCCTTACCCCGTTGTCCTTTCGTGTGCAGAGGCCTCCCCACACCTGGGTTCACACACTGGCCACTGCAGATGCCCTCTCCATTACTCAAGTCACATATTACAGCATCACAGTGGACATAAATCTGAAACAAATACTCGTTAGCAGCATAGAGATGTTTACATAAGCTGTGGCAGAAATAAAGCTGATGTCTCAAGTTTGTTGACCTACCTGGTCTTTCAAAACCTCCTTATCCTTAACAAACGAGAACATCTTGATGGAGAAACGTTTGAAGTGAGACGGTACCACAACTCTAGGCGAGCCCACGATGGGATGGAAGATCGTAACGTAACTGTCGTCCGTGTTCAGACAGCTAGAAAGAGAACGCATGTTAGACTGAAGAGTGAAAGATCGACATGTCCAGCATTGCAGGCATCAGTAACCTAGTCGCAAGGAAACCGTTAACAGGGCTGTACACAAATCTTACCCATCTACAAGGAGATCCCAACTAGGCAGAGAAGTCCTTTCTTCGTGCAGCGTGGCCCAGCAGTTCTCCAGGATCAGCTCCAACTGGGGGTCAGTTGAGTGCATCAGCTCCACCTCAAAGTACACGGGCTGCCTTAACGTCTTCTCTACCGGATAATCTTCCGTTTCGTAGAAGAGCTCGTACGTCTCGTCTGGGTGGAAAGCCGATCAATGGGAGTCAAGATCGAGGCATTTTGGAAAGGGTGTAGTTGCACTCTAGCAATAACCCATTTCAAGTTCAGCTCATACATGTAGTACAATGCATACCCACCCTGGGCAAGTCTCATTTGCACCATCAGCTGTCCTGAGCCTATATTCGCCGTCGGTTCATTGACCCTTGGTTTGTAGTGGAACGCCAGCGTTTCCGTGCCATTGACCAAGTAGTAGCAAGATATCTTGTGCCTACAGAAATAGAAAGTGTGTTACAGCAATGCATGCTGAAGGAAGTGGTCACGTCACGGAGCAATTCCGTACCTGAATTCCGGCTCAGGTGGCGATGTGTAGGCCTTTGTATAGGCCTTCGTAGAATCCAAGGAAATCTCGTTCTCATACACCAAGTAG
>OMPB01101515.1:0-10687 GCA_900312615.1 Stylephorus chordatus | reverse complement strand
GAAAAACGCAGCGCAGCGAGGAGCTGCACCTCCGGGCTGAGGGCGAAGTTGCAACGGGTTGCCCTCCGGATGTGTGGAGACACTAACTGGAGCAGGCGCTGGATCTGCAGCGCGGGGCAGCCTATACTTCAATTGGAGAGGCTGGTCTGACAGCACGTCGAGGGGGCTGAAGTGTTGACCCATTAAAGCATTTACATAAACCGTCTGGTTTCGCGCACGGCAACGCTGTTGGTTTACAATGGGAACATGGCAGCCATGGTATCTCACACATGTATTGGAGAAAAATGACTAATGGTTTGGGTCTTGCTTTCTTTCTTTTTTTTGTCAAAGGTCTTTTTATTGATATTTTCAATTTTATACATAGATAAAAACATTGAATTGAACAATTATCGTGTTCAAATAGTTGTTCAATAGTTGCTTTCTTTTTTAATGTGTTTTTTTTTATTTTTATTAAGCAGGATTACTATTGCAACAACACATCATCAGTATAAAACTAACCTGTCTCACGATAGACTAGCAGGTGGAGCCTCCCTTTATTAGTTTCCAGCCGAGCTCATGTGTCAGTTGCGTGATGCACTGAATTAATATCTCCTTGCTTAGTGTAATATTGATTTTATTTATTTTATATGTATATATTTTTTTCTTTTCCTTTTATTATTATTTATTTATATATTTTTATGTCCTTATATGTTTAATGTAAAGCATATTTGGGTGTTTTGAAAAGCGCTATATGTTATTTTTATTGTTATTATTTGCCTAACGCGGCTGGATCTGTCGCTATGAAGGGTGTTACGCCGGCTCCAGACCCTTCTTACAATTCCTTCGTACGAAAGGAATCGTAGGCTAAGAAGCAATCTGGGAAACGTGTTTTATACTAACGCACTACGCACTGCGTAGATAAATCTGGGAAACCCGGCCAATAATAATAATAATAATTATTATTATTATTATTATTATTATTATTAGTAGTAGTAGTAGTAGTAGTAGTTGTAGTTGTAGTAGTAGTAGTAGTAGTAGTAGTAGTAGTAGTAGTAGTAGTAGTAGTATCATTATTATTGTTATTATAATTATATATACTATATATAACTTGTATTATCTGTAATGTGTGCATGTCCTGTTTGTCTATGCAGGGATGAGCCCCTATGACCTCCTCGCCAGACGACTGGTCACTGAGCTCAATGCATTGGTCCTATCTGTAGAGTGAGTATCTCATACTGGGAGGTGAAAACAACATACTGGGAGGTGAAAACATACTGGGAGGTGAAAACAACATACTGGGAGGTGAAACCAATGACAAAAGATATTCAATCTGGAGGAGATTCACATATGTTTGCTGTTATTCATTTCATGCCATGGAATATTTAAGAAATTGTGTATTGCGCAAGTTAGCGAGGCTAATAAACTCACTACACGTTTAATTTTAGAATATCTGCCTTTCCCCTCTTACTCCAATACCCTGACACCATCAAACAAAGAATAGAGTTGCTTTAATCTCTCAGCGTTTCTGCACATGCTGAAGCAAAGCCTCAATGTTTTTGTAGATCGTATTGACTAGTGCGGAAAGTTTTTTTTTTGTCTGGACTAGCCCTTTGTGTGAAATCAGCCATCCTGCTGCAGTCTATGTTGATCTTTGGTTGTGTCATCCGCTACTGTCACTGGCCATGCTGTCCTCCCTCTCTCATTTGACCTCAGCGGCCACAGCAGACATTTTCAATCATAAAATCTCTATTACTTTACTGTGTTACATCAATGTTTCAATGTGTGGTTATGTTGTCTTGTATGCACAGCTGTATGTATTTGTGTGTGTGTGTGTGTGTGTGTGTGTGTGTGTGTGTGTACGCATGCACGTGCATAAAGTTATTCTGAAAAGAATTTGTGTGTAAATCTAGTGGCCATTTTGGATATTTCAGCTTCTGAGGATCTGTCAAATCTGATTTGCAGTTTCAAGGCCTCAGTCACATGAGTTCTAGGAAAGATATTATTTCATTGGGGATTCCTGTAGCATTATGCGTCACAGGAGTTTAACTTACAAGTGTAAGTTAATTGACCAAGAAAAAAAATATATATAGTAGATAACTCAATCTTTACATTTCAGTGAATGGAATTGCAATGGAATGAAATACGCAATTGTGTGGGTTATTCGAAAGTGCAAGTGAGACAAAAAAAGGCCACAATTTGTGTGAACATGATGTATTAAACCTCACAATTGTCCACACACAGCATATACTGTAATATACTGTATGCTTTATTAGCAGATGCTTTTGTCCAAAGCGACTTATAGACCATGCATGCAGTACATTTTCAGTACTGCAGTCCCATGGGATTGATTGAACCCACAACCTCAGCATTGTAAGTGCTAAGTGAGCTACAGCCTTGGCTCTATTTAAACATAATCAAATGTTTGTGAACAAACATTTAATGCTGTAAACTTGTTTTGTAAAGTATAATTCATACACAAAGAGTAAGAGCGTCTTACTGTATCAAATTTTAATCCCTTCTCTTTGAGTCAGCTATTTTCAATCTATTCTGAGCCCTGGAACATTTTAATGAAAAAAAGTTTAGTAATAAGAACACATGTCCTTCATCAGCAGCAGCCAAATATGTTTAATCCTGTTAGGCTTCATCAAACCTCATCAAATGGTAATTCAGAGCTGTGAAACATGCCCAGAAACACTCTGTGTTCTGTGTTCACAACAGTCTGTTCGGTGTAAAAGACATAATATGGCAAAGTGTAATAACCATTGCAAACAATGTTATGACCTGAAAACTATTTAACCTGTGTCCGTCCTTATTACGATACTTTAAATCAATAGGTCAATAATCTCAAATAAGCAAACCTTTAATTATTTACACTTAATTGCTTTCACCATTAAATGTTACCGGGGAGATTATCCCATAATTTCTTAACAGCCTTTTGTACTAAAGGTCATCATTATATTTTTATGTGCTCATATTGCGGTGTGCTAAAATACCCCCCAATTATGCCATCTCTATAAATCTATTATTGGCAACCCTTTGTTTGTGCTAGGTACCGCTTGGCTCCTGCACACCACTTCCCTGCCCAATATGAGGATGTTTATCGTGTGGTCAAACACTTTCTCCAGAAGGGGGTCCTGGCGCAGTACTCGGTGGACCCTGGACGTGTCGCCGTGTCTGGGGACAGTGCTGGCGGGAACTTAGCAGCGGCGGTGTGCCAGCAGGTAGGTGTATATGCTATAGTCTCTCTTGCAGAGTCATCTATCAAAGTCCATTTCACATTTAAGCAACATTTGATACAACACTGTATTACACACATGATTAAAGCATACATTTCCTACAGTATCCAAATATGAATGAATGAACATACAAATAAGGAGTTGATGATTAAAACAATGCACATAAGGAATTTCCCTGCCCAATTCATCCTGAATAATTTTCTGTACACCTCTGTGCTCCGTGCTGCCCGACATCAGTGAGGTCATACACTTTCATACATTTTCTCTCTGCTACAGTAAGTCTGTTTGCATCTGTTTGCATCTCCTGCCATGGTGACTGTCAAAAGACGCTCTTTAATTTCATAATTTCCATCAACAAACCGAATTACGATAGAAATGTTTTCCCGGGCCTGTGGGATCCCTTGTTCCGTTAACTTTAATAGAATAAAAATAATCCCCTGTCATGCCTTCTCATTAATGCTATCAGTTCATTTTGGATGTTGAGGGATGCTTGTGAGGAATGGTTTGTATTATATTTATCAACCTGAGTCTTTTTTCAGGGTATATTCAAAGATTGATTTGAATAGCCCACTTCCCAGTTCTGTGATGCTTTCAAATTAATCATGATTATCTCTGAGCAGGAGTTGATTAACTGGCACAAATGCACTGGTGGCAAGGAGAGCCAGGACGCTGATGTGCTGGTTGAGATAGGCTTTTTTTATTTTATTTTATTTTTTAACCAATTTCTGATGTCCATTTTATTAATGGCCAACAGTTTGCAAAGTTATTGGTGAAGTGACGGTCTGACCTTCTTCCGTCCCTACACTGTTAGCGAATTCCACCCGCCAACTTAATTCAAAACTCGAGTCAAGTGAAGTGATGCGACGCTGTGTCAAAAATTACATTTTTTTTAACATTTACATTTACATTTAGGGCATTTAGCAGACGCTTTTATCCAAAGCGAATTACAATAAGCACATTTGTCAGAAGGAAATGGAACAACAATATATCCCTGTTGGCGTAGCAAAGATTTGAATAGAGATAGTCTTCAACAACACCAACAGAACAAGCAGCTGAGCACTTGTCGATGCAAGGTTGCCCTAATGCGTATTGCGTACACACTAGTGGATGTTGCAACACGTTCCTGAGTGCAATTTAAGTGCCAGGACATACCAACATACCAGTGCCAAGACATATAACATTCAAGTGCCTTGTGCAGTGTAGTGGGGGGGGGGGTGGAGTGGAGGTTATGGAGAGTCTAAGTGAACTCTGAACAGATGAGTCTTGAGTCTCTTGCAGAAGCACGGGAGCTTCTGCTGCAGGGAGATACCAGAACAGAGAAGAGCTGTGTCTTACAGTAGTTGAGCGACCTTTACATCCTCTTAGCGATGGCGGTACCAGTCGGGCAGCTGAGGTGGTCGAGCGGAGCACCCGTCCTGGGGCATGGGGTCTGACCATCGCTTGGAGGTAGATAGGGGCAGTTTGGTTGACAGCCTTGTATGCCAGCATCAGTGTCTTAAATTTGATGCGAGCTACTACGGGGAGCCAGTGGAGGTCGCGGAAGAGGAGGGTCACGTGGGAGAACTTTGGTAGATTGAACACGAGGCGTGCTGCGGCGTTTTGAATACGCTGTAGAGGTTTGATAATACGCTGTAGGTTGAATCACAAATAGGTTTATATGTGAGGGATAGATTATTGTAGACTTGATGTAATTTGATGGATCAATAACATATTAACAATACATGATAATTGGTGAGTTATTGATGCAGAATTCAGTATTTGGATTTCTTCATGTTAATAATATATTAATGTACTAAATCATGCAATGATTAAGCCATTAAACAAGATTCTCTTCCATTCTTTCTTTCTTTCTTTCCCCCTTCCCGTATCCATAGTTACGGAAGGAGCCTGCACCGCAGGTTCAGCTGAAGGTTCAAGCTCTTCTGTACCCGGTGCTCCAGGCTCTGGACCTCAACACCCCATCGTACCAGCAGAACCAGGACATGCCCATTCTGCCTCGCACCCTAATGGTGCGCTTCTGGAGTGAATATTTCACCAGTGATAAGGCCCTCTTCAGGGCCATGATGTCTAACACCCACAACAGCCCGGAGTCCGCAAGCCTGCTCAAGTTTGTCAACTGGAGCGCATTACTTCCTGAGCCTTACCGACTCAAGTACAACTACAGCACACCCGCTGTGATACAGGAAGTGAGAGAGAGGGGAGTCGAGACGGATGAACCATCCCAAGCCATCGCAGACCCAAGGGCCTCACCCTTGCTGGTGCCAGACGCCTCCTTATACTCTCTACCGAAAGCCTATGTGTTGACATGCGAGTACGACGTCCTGCGTGACGACGGGATCATGTACGTCACGCGGCTCCGTCGTGCCGGCGTGGAGGTGACACACGAACATTACGATTCAGGATTCCACGGCGCGTTGATGTTCACGGTGTGGCCCACTGACTTCATCATTGCACGCCGCATGACAGACAATTATGTCAGGTGGCTCCAGGAAAACTTGTAAAGAGAAGAGGGGGAAGAATTATCAGTATTAACTATCCATTCCTCCATTTTCAGGTGTTGGTTACATGTGTAACAAGTGTTTCCTTGTTTTGTTTTTTTCTAATCATTTGGTTTTCATGTTTTCAATATAAAATTGTCTTATTTTCTGTTTTTTTTGTTTTGTTTTGTTTTGTTATATTTTTCTATAAATAAAGGACCACAAATTGAATTACCGGTAATTAGTTAATTGTTCTTATTACAATTGAATTAAAATCGCTATTAAAATTAAAATTTAGCTATTTAATTTGAGTCTTAATTAAGCATCCTGCCAATGCAACGACAAATTCAATAAGGTTGTGGTTGTGAGTGTCTTTAAACATTACCCTACGAGTTACTGTATGCTTTCATTTTATTAGAAACATGTTTGAAAGGTCATTGGCTCAATTTCTGCCTGTTTGTGTGTTAATAAACAGTTACTGTATAAACACAAAAAGTTACTCGGACAAATATATTATGCTGTTCCTAGATATTATTCCTAGACATATTAACATGATTTGCAAAAGAGCAAATGTAAAAGAAGGTATTAGCAACTGGCTTTACTTACAAACAAACAAATAAATAACGTCTTAATTGCTGAAGTTACACGTCTTTCGAACTCTCAGAATATCTGCTTTTGAGCAGAAAGGTCATGATGCAGTGATCACATACTGTAGCTGCAAGGCCTAGACATTGTGTGAGGTTCAAGACATGCATGTCTTTTCATGTCTTTCCATATCACAATTTCACTGATGTCTTTGTCCCTTTATTTCTTTGTTTTGCATCATGTGATTATTTTCGGCACACATGGGCAAGACACAGAGAGGAAGGTCTTTTTTGTATTATTTGTTATTTGTTTTATAATTTCCATGCTTTGGGGGTAAGACTGACCCACGATAAAGATGTTTGTGGAACAGTTCAATTGTTGAGTTGTAATTTAAAGCTCTTTTGGATTGCTTTTTTTCCCTATACATTTTCTTCTTCACTATTCTCCCGCTATTTGTAAATATGATGATTTGTTATCTTTTGTCTGTTCTGGATGTCAAGGAAGTGGTATTCTAGAGTAGAGAAGAGTAGAATAAAATATGATTGTTTTTCTGACAATAAATGTACCCAACCTATGATTGTTTGTCTTCATGTTCTGAACTAAACCGGCATAGTGTCACAAATGGAAAATGATTATTATCAACATGGTTACTGTTATAGTTTGAGTGTGTGATTCTATGTATGTGAGCCTTATGTGTAACTGCCAATCAATTGAACCATTGCAGGATAAAGGACAGAAAACATTGGGATTGGGAAGCGATACGCACGCAGAGAGACGCAGAGATAGTATGACCACACGTGATGAGAACAACGAGTAAAACAAGAAAAAAAGCACAAAGAGCATTTGTGAGGCGTTTACTTCTATGAGCTGCTTTGGTGAAGTATTTTTTTCTTAGAAAGCATAGGGAGGGAATACAAGATGTACCAGAACAGCAAAAGCATGTACAGCAAATTGTGTTTTCAAAAATCATTCATACAGCAGCTACAGGCAGACAAATCTTCATTTCAAAACAAAAAGCCTAAAAATTAAATCTTGCAGGCCAGTGGAGGAAGCATCTCTGTTGTCCCACAGTATCTCAGCAGTCAGTATTATTTGATTATGGTTGTGTGGTTGTTTTTGTGTTTCCTGTTCCATAATCAAGTTGCTAGAAGGCATTGTGGCTTCGAAATTCCACTCCTTCAATGGAGTGGTGATAGAAAAAAAATGTGAAATGGATTAAGATGGTTTCTGAAGAAAAAACGACAACATTTAGAATGTATGGTGCCTTTGTAGGATTGTTTGTACAGTACAGAACAGTCATGAGTCTTTAAACACCTGATTTGTCTGATTTTAAGTCAACAAAACTACGGCCAATATTTAGAAAATAGAAAAAAAGAAGAGGAAAAATTACTTTTGAAATTACTGTTTTAATTAAAAAAAGATTTTTGAAATTACTGTTTTAATTAAACGCTGCCAACTTCCTCTCTCTCTCTCTCTCTCTCTCTCTCAAATTTAAATGGCTTTATTGGTGGTAATAAACCCTTGTTGCCAAAGCAGTTCAATATAAAATAATTGCTAATAAAAGAAAAAGCCATAATACATTGTATAATCAAGTGAATAAAAGTTGATTAAAAAAATATAATGATCAAAAAATATAATTAATGTTATCTATAACTATCTTTTTTTTCCCCCTTAGCTCTCATGGCAGGCTGTCACATATTGCGCATATTGAGAAGTTATGGTACTTCTCCCAGACATAATATGCTTAATTGTTCATCATATGTTTTGCTGTCATATGATGTGATGCTGGTTTTAACGTTCATAGGAAAGCCTCTCTTAGAATTGCACATGTGGGGCAGGAGAGGAGATCCACAGTGTTTAAAATGTTCTCTCCTCTCTGGGCTGCCATTCCTTCCCTTTTCTATTTCCAGACTATGGTCACTGAGTCTGTACGTTGTTAAGGTGCATCTCTGTTTTTATTTTTATTTTTATATTAACAAGGTACTGTGCTAAGGTGTATTTTGTATTCAATGACCAATAACATTCTAATTTGTTAGAAAGTTTCATTCAGACAGTTTTCAATGTAGTCATTTTGTTCATGTTATCCATTATTTTTTAGAAAGAAAGAGTATGGAGGGCATTGGACTCATGAATACTTTGTGCTGGTGTGATTGAGGATCAGCACGTGCTAAATGAGCTCTTTTGATCATGGGGAGGGACAGAGGGGATTTACCCAGCTCTGCATGTATGGTTGTTTGGGTTATTTCTATGGACCTTAAGGATGTCTTTACAGAATTCAAGATTACGATTTTTCTACCTCACTCCCATAAAGAAGAATGGGTACAATTACACCGTTGAACATTTTAAGCCAAACTTTAATTGCAGGTTTGAATTTGTTCAGTGATCTTCTGATGCTGTATAATGTAGCAGGCCCTGCATGCTTTATCCACCAATGCATTTATACATCTGTCAAACCTGCAAGAAGCACTGATTATTATGCAGAGATCATTATACACCATAGTGTGCTGCAATGGTCTCCCCCAGAGTAAACCTTTATCTGGATCAACGTGGTCTCCCCCAGAGTAAACCTGTATCTGGATCAACGTGGTCTCCCCCAGAGTAAACCGGTATCTGGATCAACGTGGTCTCCCCCAGAGTAAACCTGTATCTGGATCAACGTGGTCTCCCCCAGAGTAAACCTGTACTGTATCTGGATCAACGTGGTCTCCCCCAGAGTAAACCTGTATCTGGATCAACGTGGTCTCCCCCAGAGTAAACCTGTATCTGGATCAACGTGGTCTCCCCCAGAGTAAACCTGTAACTGGATCAATGTGGTCTCCCCCAGAGTAAACCGGTATCTGGATCAATGTGATTTGGCCTTTTTTTGGAACACCATCATCTTAGTTTTTTTTTTCAGTTTAATGGCCATTGCCCAATTTTGACAGTAGTTGTCTAGCAGTGATAGGTTCTGTTGTAATCCTTGTTCTGTAGAAGATATTAAGACTAGATCATCTGCATACATGAGTGTGGAGGGGCGTGGGAGCGCGGCGGTAGGTTAGGGAGAGAAAGCTGGGGGGGGCGTGGTTCCCGGGACGCGCTACACGGGCAGGTAATCACCAAGTCCTTTCACCTGCGTTGATTACTTGCCTAAACTGTTTTTATATTCCACAGTAATCGGTGGCTAGGGATTGGCGTGGTGTGGAGCGACAAGCCATCACGTCGACAGCAAATATAAAGAGACGCTGTATCAACGGCACCCCGCTTGTGTTACAGCGGATGTTTATGTTCTTTTGTTTAAACAATTCTTTATTTGGCATATAGTGGCCACCATTATTGTATTATTTCTATTGAGTTCTATTATTTGGCGTGCGGCCACAACCTGTGTTATTATTATTTTGAATTCGGCCACATCGGCCACTCTCTCTCTCTCTCTCTCTTTCTCTCGCTCGCTCTCTCTCTCTCTCTCTCTCATAATACTGATTATGATGGAATGGAAATTGAGTTCACAATAGCACAGAAATGTATTAGTTCCAACCTTCAAAGAAGTACAGAAAAAATACTAACAACAAACAAGCCTATTGTAACTTAGTTTGTCTTCTTTGTCAACCTACAGTACAAGATAAATGTATTATTTATAGTGACTTTTAATCATGTCATAGTTAAAATGCAAAATGTTTCACTGGTCTGTGAAGTCTTGGCACTTGTGTCTGCAATGGAGGGATTCAGGGCATTCCTAAGCACATAGGGTCACTGACAGTGCAACCTTAATAATATCAGAACAGAACACTGCTGCTGCTTTTGGCTTTGGAACAGAGTTACAATATAACCAAAGTCAATATTTAGAGTCTTATATTATAATATTGTGGGCAGAAATGTTTTGTAACCGCAGAGTTCTGTGTGTGTGTGTGTGTGTGTGTGTGTGTGCGCGCGCGTGCGTGTGTGTGTGTGTGTGTAATGTCAGCCTGTGTGTTTTCCGTTTGTTCTTTAATTTATTGACGGTCGCTTACTGTACCTCATTGTTAATTGATTCTTTTTTTTCCACCTGTGTGTAGTTTAGTGTTGTTTACCTGCCTTTATATCACGGCACGAAAAGTTAATCACCACCTAGCCGCAAATACGGCATTCTAATTGGTCGAGACGTGTCACATGGGGGTACATTAACTTTCAAATAATCCACCCCCATGTGACCACCCCCATGTGACACGTCTCAACCAATTAGAATAAATATAACTGAAGCGACGTCACCAGATGCGCCCACCAGCCTGATCAACATCCCGAAAGATATTCCTTTTACGATGTCTAATGTGAATTAATTACTTTGGCAAGTTACCCGTGATATAAGCGGGATAATGTACTGGAGCGCGTCAGTTATGAGGAAATAACCGCACTTCAGGGGGGCAAACAGCCCTCCGCTGCGCGTCGGGCTGTAAC
>OMPB01101502.1:0-10000 GCA_900312615.1 Stylephorus chordatus | reverse complement strand
CCGCGGAAGCCTTTTTCCTTATTGGCTCCGTTGCTGAGGAACCGAATAACAGCGGTGTTGCCAGTGATGGTAACCCTCGGAGGCGAGGCAAATCCGCAGAAGCGACCTTCACGGCAAGAACACAAGCATGTTACAAGATATACCGCGGCTGTTCAGGACCAAGACGACAACTTAAAATGGAAGAAACTCTATAACAACTGGAACAGTAACAGACATTTGTTGTGGGGCTACAAACCTTTGGAAGCCATGCCATTTCCATCAAAGATCTCCACGTAGTCGACACACTGGCCAAATAGGTTGACAGCCTGAACCTCAAAGTGAGTGAAAGCGATGTAGATGGCCGTGGCTGAGGGAATGGTGATGCGCCATGTACACACAGACTGGGTTAGGTAGTCACTGGGCCAACCAGGAGAGGTGATTTCACCCTGGGCACTGCTGAAGCTACCTCCGCAAGGAGCTGCGTGAAGAGATATGTGTTGATGTGTGTGTGTGTGTGGATGGATTGAAAGAAAGGGAGAGTTGGAGGAACTCAATAAAATATTGTTGTTTTTTTTTGTGCTATTTTTAATAGCACTCCCTCCTGCATTTTATTGATCAGAAAGGGAATCCCATGCATTTTTGACCAAACATTATTTTAGCTGGGCAAGTCAACATTTTTCAAGATCTTTTATGATGCATGTTTGTCCAACATGGTGCTGTTGTTACCGTTTCTTGTTTTTGGTCACTTGAAAATAGCCGCTATCCAAGTGACTCAACTGTCTACTTTGTATTTGCATTTGTCATGTTGTCATGGTATGATGCTTGATTTCCTCTAAACCAATAGATTTTGTTTTGGGGAAAAATATATAGGAAAATCAGGAAGTAAACAATGAACTCAGAGATAAATTAACAACAAACTCCCAAGAAGCAGTAAGCAACGACTTTCGTGGTCTCTCTTCTTGACCAGAGGCTTGTTTTCTCTTGTCTCACCACGAGAGGGATCCACTGCCTCCCAGTAGGCCATGAAGCCTGTGTCCACCACCCTGTCGTTGGAGGAGAAGCGGATGTGCAGCATCTCACCATCACTCGCCATCGCTCGAGGGGGCCTGTGGCTGCAGTAGGTACCTGAGGGGGTGGGGTTAGCATGAGGGATCAATAAATAACAAAACTCTATTAGACGGATTGTCTATGTTCTCCAGTGTGAGGTTGACTTTTAACTACGCTGTTTTTAGTGTTAACCGGTCGTATTGTGTAGTTGTTACAGCAAATAATATAAACTAAAATACAGCCCTCAAAAGATTTGTATTCAAGTATGGAAGTTGGTGATATGCATCATTAGCTGGCAAGAGAATGGAAAGACACACAACAATGCACACGCGCACGCACGCACGCATGCACGCACGCACACACACACACACACACACACACACACACACACACACACACACACACACACACACACACACACACACACACACGCACACACACATACACAGACAGACAGTGATGCATGCATCTTATGGGCCTTCTGTTGTACCTAGACTGCCTGTGTTGTCAGTGATGGTGACTTTGTCATTCACGCAGAACTGGCTCTCCTCCAGGGAGAAACTATGGAACCATAGGTACACCAATTTGCCGGCGGGTGCCCTGATGTTCCACTGGCAGCTGGCCTTGTTGCTGTAGCTGCCAGGGTAATGCATGGAGGACAGGTTGCCTCTGTCAGCGCCCGTCAGGTCCTTTGGCCCGCCACAGCCGGATGCTGCTCAAGGTGACAGAGAGTGCAGCAACTAGCAATCATGGCTGCAGCAAATTCAGAACCAGAACTCGTAGTACATCATGTCAAGTGCTATGTTGTAGTTGAATGACTAACGGACATTGCATATGAACGCCCCTGGCGTTTGAGGAGCCTTACTTTGCCCGTTGAATATGTCCCTGCGGATGACGTTCTCAATCCAGGGGATGTAGGCGGAGGAGCGGGTGAACACTGAGGGTTTTTTGTTCATAATGCATCCGATGGGGCCAAAGCTTGTGATACCGTGGACTTCCCAAGGTCTGCTGGCATTATCCCGACACACCAGAGGACCACCTGAATCGCCCTGTCAGACGTAAAACGCAACAATCGATCATCAACAACATCTGCAACATAACGCGTTGAATACGCTGAAGTCGACTTTACATCTGTGCAACGTATCTATCAGTGATATCTCATGTTGCAATCAATTGTTGCAATACCTGCAGAAAGTTTTTCTTTTCTTCTTTACTATCTATTACCATTCACTACTGTGAATGTTAATAAATTGTGGCTGTTTCGTTTACCTGGCAAACAGACTTGAGTTCATCAGGCAGGGTGTATCCACAGCAAATCATAGATGTCTTCACCTGGAACCACCAGTAATCCATCCTCTTACAGGTGTTATAGGGCACAACAGGCAGAGCCACCTGATTGAGAGCCTCCGCTACTTTGGCATTCGTGAAATTACCTGATTTACACAAAACACATTGGAGAGGTTAGATTTATTTACATAAAGCACAAGCACTGTAGTTACAGCATTGTGCCAACAGAGGGCGTGCAGGCTATTGTAGTGTAATCCAGTGGACATTATGTCCTATTTAGGTTATCTCCCGCTAGTAAGCATTCACTTGACTCTTAACCGTATTTATTGTGCACTGTGTCTGTACACTACACATCACTCCGTACCGGTTTCATCTCCCCAGCCGGTGGCGTAGCACATTTTGTCCCCCTCTAAGACTTCCTCCTTATCGGGAAGGCAGGCGTATGAGATATCTTGGCTGACTGTCACTTCCCCGTCCAGTCTGACCAGGGCGATGTCGAACTCCACGGTGGGCACGGTAGGGTACTTGAAGCCCTCATGGCGGTAGATACCGGACACGTTGAAGCACTGCTCGCCGGGCTCCGTGTAGGTCAGGTTGTGTTTGCCGAGGCACATGCGCCATCGCTGCAGCTCATCTGCGTATCTAGATGTTCATATAACGAGACTTTACAGAAACGCTGCAGGTTGTGGAGGTGGAAATATTATTTCATGTGGTGACATCATCCAAGGAAATTAAATGCTCTTCAATGTTTAGTTTGTGTTTAATAGGAATGCAGCCAAATCTAAACAAAGTACAGCACAAATACTGTATTATATGTTGGATATGAAAGAATCATCTTCTTTAAGACAGTAGCTATTGCCTCAACATGGATGGACCCATTGGACAGGCCTTTGCGAAGGCCTCTCCCTATTGGACAGGCCTTTGTGAAGGACTTATGAAAGATTAGTTGAGGAAATATTCATATTTTGGTATAAGAAAGAGCATATAGGCCAAGCATAATACATCTAGGTCTCTGGTAGGGCTGAAATAAGCTGTGATTAGGCAAATAGCCAAAAGTTTTTTGGGCTCTGCCGAAACTTTCAAAACACAAATTATAATGGATCAACACTCCACACTGTAAAGTTTTATTATAGAGACAGAGAAATCAGTGACCAGAAGTGCTTAACTTCTTTGGCTCTGAAGGAAAATCGCTTCACATTTCTTTTGTACCGCTCCCTCTGGAGATTCTCTCGAATGTTGTCTGTATTGAAAGACTGTATTGAAGCCTTACCTTATGAAGCAGTGGGCCGCTGTGAGGACCCAGTTTTTATGGATAAGTGTGCCGCCACAGGTGTGAGAGAAACTAGGATCCGGACGACTAGCTGGCCATACCTGCAAGACAAACGCATCAAAAGTTCGAAACACCTTCATTAGTCGAATAACTTGGTTGATATTTTGGATCACGGCTCTCTCCGCCCTCCCCCCTCCGGCCAATGAGATTTCTGCCATCGGATTAAATGCTGTCGATCTTATTGGTCATTCTCGTCCCTTACTTCCATCGCTCTCTGACCCATTTCCAGTGTGAACCTTCGTTTCAAACAACAGATGTTCCACCCCCGAACATCGTGATTGGGCAAAGGAATACAAGCTACTTATCCTTATTCTGTAAACCGATTCTGCCAGGCTCTATGTAGCAAATTGCGTAGCGATTTGAACGTGTCTCATAGAGACTGGCAAGCGAGGCTAAGTAGTTAGTAGTTATAGAAGTACTAGTAGTAGTTGTATTGGTAGTTACATTATAGTAGTACTAGCAGTAGTATTTGTAGTAGTTTATAATACAGCTAGCCCACTTCACATTTTCTTCAGAAAATGTATTTTTTCTATTTCATTTCAGCTTTTTCTTCTTCTATGGGAGTCTATGGCAGCCCATAGAACCGTATGGTAAAAAGTCGCAAAATTTGGCACACTGATCAGGGACAGACGGCAGACCCATGATGCTTGACCCATGTGCTTGACACCAAGCTACTCTAGCGCCACCAACAGGTTGGAGGGGCGCTTATGCACGCAATTTTTGACCCGAAAGCCTGATTTAAAAAAAAATGAGGTACCGGTGGATTCCATGGCTCAAGCCGAGTTCAATGCAGGCAAGCAGAATCAGCGGCAAAGCCGACCAATAGGTTGCTTGGCCCCATTATTGCTGCTTGCAGCTATATTTAAAAAAAAATGATTTTATATATTTTTTAACTACAGTTGCAGTGGGCGGCTCGGTTGGAAAGCTCATCAGCGACCTCTGTTGGTTAAAATGTGAACGCAATAGGAAAACAGCAGGTCTGAGATGTTCTTTACCCTCATTGTGCATGGAGTGACGTTCAACACTTGACGCTTCCAACTGTCACAATCTAACGTTACCTAGCAAGCCACCATTTATTTAGCCTAAAAAAATGCACTTGTATGTTTGTATGTCTTGGCACTTATAGTACTTGTGTATCATCTTTCCCTAGTTATCGTTGCTGGATACCAGCAATGAGGAAACCGGCATCTGCAAATGTGCAGTGACTTCTTCTGTTAGTATCCTTGCTTGGAGACCAGCTCTATTGACATCCTTGCTGCGCCCACAGGGATATATTGTTGTTTCACATTCTGATAGATGTACTTATTTATTGTAAGTCGCTTTGGACATTGACAAAAGCGTCTGCTAAATGCCTTAAATGTAAATTATAACTATGAGGGAAATGGGCTTGAATTATTAGACTAGCCCACGTGGTTAACTGATTAGCATGTCCCGGGCTATGTAGCAAGAGATAGATTGATAGATAAATAATTTCTTCATCCCCTTGGGAAAATTCAGGGTCTTTTTTGGAAAAATATGTATTTGTATTACATTTACAAGTTAAAAGTAGCAAAATACTTCTGATAATAATCATCTGCCCATAACAGGGGTCAAATAGCAGGATTAAACTGAACTGTTTTAAACTGAACCTTTTGATGATATATCAATTGTTAGAACCATATCTAACAATACTGAAGATATTATTATCTTATTGCTGAAATGACTGTGCCTGATTATGTATGTATGTATGTATGTATGTATGTATGTATGTATGTATGTATGTATGTATGTATGTATGTATGTATGTATGCATGTATGCATGTATGTGTGTGTGTAGGATTATCCATGTTAACTACCCATATACTATGTGATACATTAAAATACGACTATAATAAAATGCAATCCTTTACAGTAAAACCTATGCCTAATACCTACACAGTATATATACATATAAATGTGGTCATGGTTTGTTTCACAATCATTTATGTGATCTGTTGTTACCAATTAAACGCTTGCCGTTACTTCAGATTGGGATGAACCTTTTACATAAAAACCCAAATCATAAGTGAGACTTTCCATAGTACGCACATTTACATAGTAAATACTCCAGAAGATTCTAAGTCAGGGGGAGTCAGTATATGTACAGAGAGACTTTTAAAGAAGATTTGGGGCTGGACATTAACACAACTATAACAAAAACTAAACACATTTGTATTCAAAATAGTTACTCAGTTTAAACTACATCCCATCCAAATTAATTTTGCAACAAAATACTTGCAGGTCAGACTATTATTATTTCAGCATTCTCTGGGTCTCTGTAGTTCTCAGTGTGCGTAACTCTGTGAAAGTGTGAAAGGCATTGTGGTTGGAGACAGTCTTTGTTGACAGACATGGCAGATCCACAGCTGGCTTGCACAATGCCTTAATTCTCTGGTGGTTAAAACAAGACAGTTTCATATTAACAAATGTGTTCTTTCCTAAAATAAAGTGAATGAAAAGTCGACGACAATCAGTAGATTTTAGAAAAACAAAGCAATTGGTCAAGGAAAGTCTGGTTATGAGTCTACAGTAGTTGAACAGAAACTTTTAAACTTACAATAATTTTTAAAGCTTTAATCAATGTCAACAATAGAGGTCCAAAACAATGTAATATAATGAGACCGTTGAACAATTCACTCCGATGGAATGAATCTTGAATCAAGATAAATCTGTCAAGAAAAATAATATCTGTACCATACCTCACTTAGTGTTCCAGGGGTTAATTTTACAGCGTAGAGCATCCAAAGAGGTACCATGAGTGTTGAGGAGAGCGTAAACAAGCCACCGATGGCGTAGCCCCACCAGGGGTATTCATATGTGTTGTTAAATCTGAGAGGAGTATATCTCACCAAAGAAAAGATGAGTGTGCACTAAAGAAAGAAAAGAAACAGCATTATAAGCAAAAATACATTGTTGAAGTTTAAGTTTAAATTCATTTTGTGTATGTTCAGTGTGTTATACTTTAGTTTACACTTTCTAGAAATTGTGTCTTTCTCTGCTTAGGGATGTTAAATGGCAAATGTGCAGTGTAAAAGAAGTTTCAGTGGGAAATTTCAAGGGGTTGCATGTAAACGTGTTGGCTTGATTTCTGATATATAAAATATCATTCATTAGTTTTATTTAGCCTCCCCAATACTTACAGTGCAGATAGCTGGTGTTAAATACTGCCAACAATATTTTATGAAAGGCCAGGGCCGATAGCCAATCATATCCTGTACATTGTCATATTGGCGATTTGCACCTACAGGAGAAGTAAAGTGAGGCACTTTCAGTGAGATTTATTTGAATGTTTTTAGAAGAACTTATATCAAATCTTAATGTGCATATTAACACAGACTCACCATAAATCCAACCCACACAGACAGACTGGAGAATGGCAAAGAACAGGAGAGTCATTCCACTGCAAGCGTAATAGTCAAACAACTGAAAAACGTAAAGTCCACCCTGCAAAAAGAGTAGTATCATTTTATTACTTCATAAACCACTATGACTTGTTAATGATAATCTCATAAATAATACTAAACAAACATTGATGCAAAGCACTAGTGTTCTAACCTCTGTCACCATCAGCAGTCCAATCAGAAAGCTTCCACTACAGATGGCAAGAAGAAGCAGTTTACGCCGACGGTCAGTTTGAAAGATGGAAGGATACAGGTCGGACAATGCTGTGACCAAAGCCTCTTGAGAAACAAACTGCAATAGAAAGATTGTTTTCTTAAAATACCATAGCTGTATCATTATATTAGCTTTACTGGGTGTCTGTTCTTGTACCAATTTTCAAATGTATTTGTTTTGGAATGATGCCATTTTTACCTCAGTATCTAAGCCTAGGAAGATAATCATGATGAAGAAGCAGATTGCCCAGAGTTGAGGGAGAGGCATCAGGGCCACTGCACGAGGGTAAGCAATGAATGCCAGGCCCGGACCTGTAAGTAGTCAATTAATAAAGTCAGAAATAAAAGTCAGAAATTGCCAATAATATCTTCTGGTTAGGTAAACATTTGTAGAAGAATAAAATAACAAATTGGGTCACATCAATTTGACAAGAATCAACTCATTAAAATAACTGACGAGTTAGGTTGCACATTTTTAGAAGAATAAAATAACAAATTGGGTCACATCAATTTGACAAGAGTCAACTCATTAAAATAACTGGCGCTGCACTTGGCAATCACTTGTCTTAGCAAGCAAGACATCATCTCTGCCAAAATCAACAGTTTTCTTTAGCACCTACAGTAAAAGGCACTATGTCTATTACATTTACAGTAGCAGACGCTTTAATCCAAAGCGACCTACAATTGGTACATTTGTACAGTACATCGTTTTTGTCAGAGCGGGGATTTGAACCTGTACAGCCACGGTCTAGACTACAGTCAGATGCCTTAACCACTGGAATAACCCCCTATTACTGAGGCATACAAACATGGTTAGTATTCAAGTGTACAGGAGTAATCCCCACGAACGTGTGCCTTGGCTCTTGAAAGTAAAAGTTGTGGGAGCTTAAAAATACAATTCATGCTAGGCCCGCTAATACGCTAAGCTAATGCACCACACTGAGGTGACAATCTCGTAGCTTCATCAAACGTACTGCTTACCCACTTTCAAACACTTAGGCCTACACATTTAATCAACGTTACAATGGTATATTATGTTATATATATATATATATATTATGATTTTATATACTTGTGTGAACTAATACCAATCTAAGTATGAAAAAGGAATGAGATGAATGCAGTGTGTCAAATGGTTGTTCATGTTAGAATGAGAATGTTGGTTCGATTTGAGGCAGAATCGATTGCTTTTCCCTAGCTGTATCCAAGGAAACTAAAAAGAAGGAAGGGACAAGGGGTGCGTGAACGCAGATTGGTGCCAAGTGTTGAAACGTTCAGTCCGGCCGCCATTCAGTGAATGGGATCGCATCTCCTCGTTTAATGTCCTGTCATTTTAACAGGTTATTACCCCAGATGGCAGAATCATCGGTCATTTGTTGCCTTGTTAAAGGAATACGTTGCCGTTTTAAGATATAAGCTTATTTGCCGACCCGTAGTCAGACGAGAAAAAGGAGACCAATTTCATCCCGATAGTCCATGTCGAACGGGCGGCCACAGCCGGAAGTACTGTTTACAGCCTAGCCACATTAGCATTTTGAATGGCTGCAGATAGGTGTCAGGTAGATTCACAGCAATGAGGGTAAAATCAACCAGTCCAGCTTCATCAAAGTCAAACTATTTTAGCAATTTCACTCGTCTTTATGACGATTGAAAATAAAAAAACAAAAAAAAAATCTTGGTTGTTTTAGAGGCTGTTTTCCCCTCTGCCAGAGAGACAGGCCTGGAGGACTACTACGTACCGGTACTTCCACTCTCTGATAGTCCATTCGACACGGACTTTCGGGATGAAATTGGTCTCCTTCTTCTCGTCTGACTACGGGTAAGACGGCAAATAAGCTTATATCTTAAAACGGCAGCGTATTCCTTTAACTAGTGTTAATATTTTGTGTTTTTATAAGCTAGGTAAAATATATTATTCTCTTACAGTTTAATATTGTAACATAGATTCATATTTTCATATTTTTGTTATTAATAAGCTGTGCCAAAGAACTGTGAAAGCAATGAGATCGGTTGAAATGTGTTTGTAAGATTACCTCATATCCGGTTTTTGACAGGAAAGGACGACAGTTCTAAAGTGTAAACCATGAATGAAGAAAGGTTTGTTTTATGACAGGGCTGCCAAGTCTCACCCTTTGGGAGTGAGAGTCACGCAATTATGCCTCTTCACACGCTCACACGCCACACTTGCGTTTTCACACGCTCATAAACGTTTTTCCTATCACTTCTATATAATATTTCCATAACTTGCTATGCTGCTTGCGGCTTGCCGTAGTTTGGGCCGTCACTGGCTTTCCGGGGTGAGCCCGCCCTATTCTGCCTCTGATTGGCTGACCCAGATACTCTTACCCTAACCTTAACCAATCATCAGTCGTCATCAGAGCATGTGAGCGGAGCGTTCATATTTTAATTAGAGCGAGGAGCGCATTTTTAGAAGACTGAACGTTGCCGCTCTGGTCCGCTCCAATTCGCTCCGGTACCGCTCACGCACAAGCCCATAAATGCCCTGAGTGAACAACAATGAGCATTTGTAAAGTATTTCACGAAAACCACAGATCTTACAGGTGTAAGATAAAAAATAATGAAATAATCGACGAACAGGAGGTTGAGAGAGAATGTAACGAGTCGTTTTAACTAGCAAGGATTCCTTATGGAATCTTAAACGGCACATTCCAAGGAAGCATAACACTGCTATGCAATCATGTCAGTGCCAAAAATGGAAAAGGTG